>CABFWO010007048.1:740-28605 GCA_902155825.1 Timema genevievae
TATATATATACCACATTTAAACTCAAAATTGTATTTTTGGTATTTACACTTTTTCATTCAATTTAGAGCCTTCAGCAAATATAACCAATTTTTCCTTCTAGAAAATGTATGTCATTCATTTCTCATCCTTTTTTCAAATAATTCTTAAACATGTGTTTACCTTGCACAATAAAACATTCCTCGAATGACATGCTACATGCTATAACTATCCTACAGACAAATTATCAATCTTCATTCCTAAAATGTTATTTAAAACAAAATGTAATACCTCTATAATTATATTTATAATATCTCTTAGATATTTGGAAAAATGAAAATTTCCTCAGGAAAACCTGGAAAACACAAGGAATTGTGTAATAATAAAATAGTGGCATCCCTGCATTGAGGCTTTTATTGAACATTACCTGAACATATTTGCAACGTTGCCAGTAACAACCTGCACTGCTGAGAGGACATTATCAACGTTGAGAAGACACAAAACATACCTTAGGAACTCCTGTGACCAGTAACAACCTGCTGAGAGGACAAATACCTTAGGAACTCCTGTGGCCAGTAACAACCTGCTGAGAGGACATTCTCAACGTTGAGAAGACACAAAACATACCTTAGGAACTTCTGTGACCAGTAACAACCTGCTGAGAGGACATTATCAACGTTGAGAAGACACAAAACATACCTTAGGAACTCCTGTGGCCATGAATGCCTCACTGGATTAGGTAGCTCTAATGTCTGTGAATAGACAGTTTGACATTCCAACTGAACAAGTCATTATAATGTTTGCTATGAAAAAAGACAGAAGATTGGATTCTGTTTTATAAAATATGCTCTTTTGTAAAAGGTACCTCTTAAAAAAAATGTTAGAAAACTTTTTATTTGACAAAATATATTTTGACAGCTAAAAATACAACGTTTCTATCTGCTTCAATGGTTTTTTGTTTTTGGAACCCCCTCCCCCAGAAAAATTCCTGGGTACGACCCTGCATGCCATCCCCCTGGTTTGCCCCCCCAGGGAAAAATCCTGCGGGCGCCCTTGATGAGAGATGAGATGAGATGAGATGTGCGTAACAATAATTATTTGTATGCATATGCATGGGGGCCTCCCTAAGCGGGTTCATATATACCTATAAAAACTTTTCTTTGCTAAAGTAATAGTAAAATTTTCTCCCTCTGTTGGCTAAGGCTTGTTATGGCTTGACCCCTGATCCAAGACATAATCGATGATTGTTTTACATCTCTATCTCCCTTCATGTTGTAGTTGGAGAATAAATTTACATCCAGGACCAAACAACGGTTGCGCGAAAACAGGCTTAAAACATTTTCACCAAATGCTTTCGGGCTTTTTTGTGTGTTTATAACGTAAAATGAGGTTTTTTAGTCACTTGAGAAGAGGGTGAGTGATCACTTTGACACGCAGACAGTGGTTTGCCCGAACAAGTCCATTTGCGGGGATGTCCATTGGGGTTTATTTAGTTCAAGCTTGGATCTTGTCTGTATTATCTTATTATTAGCACCGTGTCTTACTACCCGTTCGGGTTATACGCACTTACACTAATGTGTAATGGTAGGGTGATTGTGAGATGAAATAGGAGGACCTGCAGTTTGTGGGATCCGAACCACGGTGGAGGCCTGCCATTACTCACATTCACAAGTGGTGATTAATACACGTCTTGTCAGAGGTAAAGGAAGGGGTTAGCTCAAATAAATCTGTGCCAGGACCGAGGATTGAACCCCGGACCCCCATCACAGAAGTCTGACACCTTACCCCTAGACCAGTCTATATTATCGCGCGGGAGTATTTTTGTAGAATTCAATACCGACAATCCTACTTTATTCATTACAGTTATAAGACATTCTCAATGATTTTATTTATTTGATAAAAAACTATTCTCAATTTTTTAAATTGATTTGAAAAACATATCGTAGAACTCCGCATGGACTTTCTCGCTCTATTGTTTAAAAATGGAAATATTTACTCAAAACTCGTAATATATGTGAAACGAAATAACATACACAACAAACCCAAGAATAAATTGCACTATACTTACGTAACATTTTTTGAGTCCCGGGTTTAAATTTTATAATTTTAATTTTTAAAGAATTAATGTCCTCATTTGTATGTTTGTACCAATAAAAAGATCAATTTTGGGTTCACAAGGGTCATCACTTATAGTTAAAATTTTGACATTTTATTAGGTGTTGCACATCTTCAGGTCATCTCATTGATATTCAATTCCTAATTTATAAATCTTGACCAATCAAAAAATGTAAATATTGACTATTGAGTCTAAAATTAAGGATATAGATAATTGTTGTACATCATTTCTCCTAAGAGGTTAAAGGAAAAATATTAAACTTCTTGAGAGACTTATATTTAATTAATTTATGGCATTACAAAATTATTAAGCGGTATCTCTTTACAACTAAAGCTCACAAAATTGTATCAATATATTTGCCAAACTCTCAGAAACTGTTGGTTTTATAAAAATTTATTTCATATACAAGTTTTTAATTTTTAATAGTACTACAATTTTGCGGTAATAAGTTATTTAGCATTTCAAATAGCTGCGGAGATACGGAAATTTCCACTTCTGTAAAGTAATTTTCATGAGAAAATGAAAATAGCCAGATTATTTATAATCTTAATCAATGGCTAGATACGAATTTTAATCAAAATTGTTTGAGCCCATTTTAAGAAAATTGATTTTTTCTTTTTTCGCTTTTTATTAAACTACGCTTAATTTTGGGGTTAAAAAGACACATAGACAGACGGCATTGCAAAAACACATTTTAGGGTCCGGGGGGGTCATGAGACGTCGACATCCATCAACATTTCGGCTTAGATTATTTTTACGGTCGCAATACTTTACCTTTAGTGTTATAAAAGTTAATATATATATATATATATATATTTGCGTATAGATTTAAAGTTATTGATTTGATAAAAATATATTTCTAATAAAGTATTTGTATTATAAATAAATCTACATATTTGCAATGATAAGTAATTTCATATATCAAATAGTTTCTGAGATATGATAAAAAGATGAGAAATTACGCATCAGACCGGAGCCCTAAGTCATTTTGCCGAAATATTGATGGCAGCCATTTTGTTTGTAATATTTAGAAATGTTTAGAAATGAAATTTAATCAAAATCGTTAGCCTATTATGAGAAAATTGACTTTTTCTAGTTTTGACCTTCATTAAACTACCCTCAACTTTAGGGTTGGATATCCAATTCAAAAAAACCCTTGGGGCAACCCTATGAAAACCCTAGATACCAAGTTTTAGCCCAATCTATAATAGTTTAGGCTCTAGTTGGAGGTACAGACAGACAGATGGAAATTCAAAAACCAATTTTTCGGATTCGGGGGGTCATGAAACGTCTAGATTCATCAAAATCTCGAGTTCGATCTTTTTGACGATCACAATACTTTCTCTACCTGTAAGATAACGAGAAAGTAAAAAAGACAAAACATTATTTGAGAGGTAATGTGAAGACCTTAACTGCAAATCTTGAGAGAGAACTAGAAGAAGTTTAAAGATTTACAACACTTACAACACTGTGTAATGATCCTGTTTTGTTGCATTGCTTTCTGGTGTATTTAAATTCAGGTTGTGTCAATTTTATTTAGTCTAACTGTAATGTTGTTACTCCACTTCCGTACACGTGCAGGCTGGCTACGGGCTAGGAACATTCTGTTTGCTTGTTTCTAGCCCTAATAATAACTAAAAAACCTCGCAGTGTGAGTGCGAGAAAGAGAGCAACATATTTCATTTGTAAACTATATTTATTTTGATTTATCTTTAAAAAGTAGTTTTGCTTGTGCCCGCAAGAGTTCATTAGCTCTCGGTATTAAAATTAATGTTATAGCCAGGAAACTGGTGGGGGGTATTTTTCTTTTCTGGCACTTGTTAACTACGTGTTCTAAGAGAACGAGCGCGATGAAGAAACGTGGGTGCCACTGTGGAAATTTCTAGAATGTATCATATTAATTTTTGAAAATAAAAGTTATATAAACAATATTTAATTACCAATATCATCAAGCGGTTCGCAAAATCGTATCGCGACAACTATCTGATCCCTGAAATGTCGCTGCTATCCTTCCACCACGATACATGAGGGCTTTTGTCCGTGGACTAGTACTAGGTTGCCCATCTTTTAGTTAATAGACTTCACAGTCTACTTAGAGCTTTGCTGCAGAGTATGGGGGTATTCATTCTGCCAGAGCGGGTCCAGATCAGCTTGATCTAATTGTCATTGCTTAATACGGTTGTTTGGCAAGTCGGAAAAGCCTGTTTCAGGTACCGAATTGAGAGGGGATCCAATTAAAAAATTCCCTTGAGTGAACCCGTCGATTTCAGAGGGATCCATTAAGAGAGGCATTAGAGGCCGAGAGTTTAGCATTGCTTCCATTTTAGTCGTTAGGATGATACATTCTTTGAGAGTCAAGAGCTCTTCTTCAATCACTCGGGTTAGATGATATTTGACATTATTGATTGCCCGTTACCACAGTCTGTCTTGGTAAAGAGCTGCATTTGGTTGGAGTGTTTGGATGTAAAGTAGTTAGAATCTTGCTGAGTCTTTGGATGGTTGAGAAAACTACGAACTACCTTAGTCAGTTGAGACGAGGCTCCAATAAAGTTTGTGCCGCAGTCATAATATAAATCTGTACACAATCCTTTCCGCGACACAAATCAAATGAGGGTGGCATTGAAGGCATCGCGTGATAAGTCGGTGAAAACCTCAAAGTGTAACGTCCTTAGTAGTAAAGCAAACAACAACATATATACCTTAACAGGATGGACGAGTGTACCTTCACCATGAAAGGACCTCCATGGACCATTCCAGTTTTCAAGAAAGGTCGAGAAAGAGTGAACCTTGGCTTACATTTGAAGTAACGCATACATTTGTGAATTCTTGAACGGATTATACTGCTAGCAGACAGAATCCAAAATTTCTTGCAAATGGTCGCTTCTACAAGTTGAGGGCTGGTGTGCAAAGTGTCACGATGATAATGGTCAATAATTATAATTACTACATGATAATATTTGGGCAGAACAATAGGGTGTTTGGAGTCACGGGGAAGGTTAGAATGTCGTAATCATCCTCCGACTCGGATTAACCCGAGCTCATCTAAAAATGGAAAGAGACGCTGAAGGCGTGGACCACAAATTTTACCTTTTTTGGAGAATTGTGAGGTTGTCCTAAAAATTACACATTTGGATCTGTTTGCAAATTGTCTGTGTAGAGTGATTAGTTTCTTCGGGGGTGTGAGGTCCATACAGTTGGGGTTGATTTTTTGAATTGCTCAAAAATCGTAAAACGTAGGCAAGTATGTTCCGGAGTTTGGTCCAAGAAGAAAACTTGGAGAGTAGGTCCTATTCTTGAGGGGGAGTAAAGATCAACACGGTGAGGGGTGAAGGTTTCATTTCCAAAAGATTGTCATCACCCACAAACCTAAATTGTGGTGCTGGTCAATGCTGGTATGAAGAACTTAGCCAGAGAGGTCCGTTCCACCAAAGGGGGTGTTTACAGAGTTGGGGTGGTGAGATATGACGAGAAAACCAATCAGCGGGATTGTCAGCCGATGAATTGTGAGACCACATATGAGGTGGAGCCATTCCTGAATTTGAGCCTTCAAGCGGTATGAAGGGGTTTGGATCCATGAGAGAGCGATTGGCGAGTCACACCATACAGTAGTTGAATCAATGTTGCATAGAGAAGAGAGATGAGAGATGTAATGCTTGAGAAGCTTGGCAAGAAGATAGATGAGCGCCACACATTTCCAGGCGGGGAATTGAGACACGCTTGAGAAGTGCAACCTGGGATTATTTTTCCGCAAGTAACAACTTCATTGGGAAGAAGTGAGGCCCAATGAATTCCAAGAGTCCATGAATATTAACGAAGAGATTTCAACTGAAGTAAGTCAACCACGTGGATCGTAGATTTGTGCAATGGCTGAGAGAATTTTGCCGTTAGTGGCTACAGTTTCAACAATGTTAATATTACATGAAAATGTATCAGAGGTGGGCGTCCATTGAAGACCAAGAATGTAAACATGAGGCAGTTCTTGGCTGTGAAAGTAAATAGGTTTTTCCCTATGTTCTGGTACAAATTAGAGAGGATGAGGTGAGTTACTGGACCATGTTCTTAGTTTAAAGGCACCTCTCGAGAGCAGTGACGTGAGTTCCGTTTGCAAAATAAGCGAGTCTTTGACCGTGTCAGATCCAGTGATAATATCATCCACAAAGGTTTGATGTTGCAGTACACAGGTAGCGTGAGAGTAAAGATGTTCTTCATCTTGAACTAATTGGTGCAGTGTTCTTGGAGCCAGAAATGGTGATCTAGACATACCATAGGTTACTGTTGTTAGTTTTTAGATTAAAATTGGAGTGGTGGGATCGTCACGCCAATAAATGAGTTGGTATGTTTGATGTCCTAGTTAACTTTGATTTGGCGATACATCTGGCGGATTTCACACGAGAACACACAATAATTTCGGTGAAAGTGAAAAATGACGTCACAAATTTAATTTAGGAGTTTTGGTCCAGGTAAAAGCGTATAATTAAGAGATACATTAGTTGAGTTACGAAGGGGTGAGTGTCACACAAAGTAATCTGGCCAGAGTCGAGATAATCTTGAGCTGAGGCTGAGTTTGCAGTTTTCTTTCGAAACAGTTAATTTTGTGCCTTGTAGCAATGTCTGTTGTTCCGAGAGGGGGTGAATTTCTTTGAACGGAAGTCCAGTGTAGAGGAAGTTACACAGGTATGTAGACAAGAGAAGGGAGTAGCGAATTCTGAGAAAACTGCCCCTGGTAGTTAGTCAGCACCTGTGCATGTCTATATATATATTAACATGACTGTACGTGTAGTTTTGGTGCCGACACAGCTCCTCACATTCCAGACACCTGCTAGGTTTCCTCCAAGCCCAGACACATCACAGCTCGGAACTAACTTTCCTTCCACACAAACATAGCTTTCCCCTTGAGAGCTGGATGCTGCTGCACTTATCCGGAGATCAACTCCACATGATTGTATGTTGGAATCGTCACTCTTGTAACAGAATGGATTTCCGATCACGGGTAGGTCCGAGTTTGATTTCCTGGCCGAAATAAATGAGGGTTGTATTTCCTAAATGGCTTCCCACTCTTTTTCCACGCAAATGCATTTAGATTACATATAAAATACTTCCTTACCCTACTAATATCTACTCCATTAAGGTGATTATCATAATGGGTTTATGCGTTTAACTGAACCGGTTTAAACCACGGTAATAAAAACTTAATGAAAACCATTTACTATCATTATATGTTCTTGTAATTTTTTTGAGGAGATCATACAACTTACCGGTATCGAAGCTCTTAGTCCTGTAATTTCTTCCACTTGGTAGTTTTCAGTACATCTTATTACATTTATATTATAATTGTACCTGTAGTTTTAAATGAAAATATGGTAGGGGTAGGTAACGTATGTATGTATCGCTATCTCTGTCACACCTCGCCATCCATCACTTCTATACACAGAGCTATAATAGTCTTACACTCTCTACACAGAGCTATAATAGTCTTACACACTATACACAGAGCTATAATAGTCTTACACACTATACACAGAGCTGTAAAGTCTTACACACTATACACAGAGCTATAATAGTCTTACACACTATACACAGAGCCAGAATAGTCTTACACACTCTACACAGAGCTATAATGGTCTTACACACTCTACACAGAGCTATAATGGTCTTACACTCTCTACACAGAGCTATAAAGTCTTACACACTCTACACAGAGCTGTAATAGTCTTACACACACTACACAGAGCTATAATAGTCTTACACACTCTACACAGAGCTATAATGGTCTTACACACTCTACACAGAGCTATAATGGTCTTACACTCTCTACACAGAGCTATAATGGTCTTACACTCTCTACACAGAGCTATAATGGTCTTACATTCTCTACACAGAGCTATAATGGTCTTACATTCTCTACACAGAGCTATAATGGTCTTACATTCTCTACACAGTACATTAGCTAACCATCAATATAAAATGGATATTGATAGCGCACTACGATCGGAATACCTTAAAAATAACATTATGTGCATTGGTTAGCCATCTTTCTAACTTTTTTTTTATAATAGCTTATATTATGGTCAAAAAACCACTTAATAATAATAATTTATTACTATTAGCACCGCGTCTTACTACCCGTTCGGGTTATACGCACTTACGCTAATGTGCAATGGTAGGGTGATTGTGAGATGAAATGGAGGACCTACAGTTTAACGTGGGATCCAAACCACGGTGGAGGCCTGGTATTCCACACATTCACAAGTTGTGATTAATACACATATTGTCAGAGGTGAAGGAAGGGTTTGGCAATCAGATAAATCTGTGCCGGGACCGAGGATTGAAGCCCGTGCCCCCAACACAGAAGTCTGGTACCTTACCCCTAGACCGAAAAACATCTTAAAGAACATTATGTAAATCGTTTATTCTTATTTCTAACTATTATTTTAATGGCAAGCAATGGTCGGAGAACTATTGAACGGACATTATTAATATTGGCTATCCAACCTTTCACTAACTTATTTTATGACATTAGAGCTCGAAAGTTCATTTGCGCACTAAAAAAGTACGCCACCTATCCCTATACTGAGCTAGTTATACCCAGTCCACCTCATTAGACCCTATCTCTATACTGAGCTAGTTATACCCAGTCCACCTCATTAGACCCTATCCCTATACTGAGCTAGTTATACCGAGTCCACCTCATTAGACCCTATCTCTATACTGAGCTAGTTATACCCAGTCCACCTCATTAGACCCTATCTCTATACTGAGCTAGTTATACCCAGTCCACCTCATTATACCCTATCTCTATACTGAGCTAGTTATACCCAGATCCACCTCACTATATCCTCTTTCTCTCATGACCATTCTAATGTTATATTTCCATTATCTTGCCACTCAGTGTCCTGAACATGGTTAAAGATTCTCCCTTGTCCTGTCCACCGTAATCTACGTAGCTCCATTCGACCCATTATTTTCCCGAGGACCTTGTTTTCAATCACCCAGAATTTGTTTTCGTCATATAAGGCAAGATACCACTTTTCACACCCATAAAGAACCGGTAAATTAATTATTGTTTTGTATATTCAGAATTGTACATTCCTTGACAGCCAGCGAGATGTCAACAACTTACTGACCAACTGTATTCTTTTCCTAATTTCCAATCTAATATCGTCATTAATTCCTACTTAAAACTATTCCTTAATATTTAAACTCATTAACCCTGTCAAATGATGTTCAAAGTAATCTCTAAATTATTGTCCCTAATTGGTTTTCTCTGTATATTTCCTTACTAGCCTTTAATGAAATGTCTGCATTCCTTGCAACAGCTTATTTACTATTACCATACAAATCTATATCATCTGTGTATTCTAATAGCTGCATTATAGCGTTTAGTGTGAATTCTTCCCTACTTGAAGTAACCTAATAACCTACTCTAAGACTATATTAAAAAGTAATTGGGAAATGTCATCTCCTTGTTTCAACCCATTATATATTTCAAAATTGTCTGATAAGTGATATCCGGCCCATACTCTGCCATGCATATCACCAATTAGCATGACAAATTTTTGGTTACCTTGAATTCCATATTTTTATTAACTCTATGTACTATTATTTATGCACTGTCATATTGTATTCCCACTTTTTCTTCCTATTATTTGCCGACTAGTAAGAATCTGATTCATCTTTATAAATAGTTCCTAATTGCTAACTACAATTGGATAGTCACAAGAAGACAATCCATACAAATTTGTCAAATTATAGAGCAGCCAACGTTGCTTAAAAGTATTCTATATTTATTTAAAAGCTGAGTTATGAAAACAAACAGATATTTTGTTCATGTGGTGAACGGCGAACCCATGATATTTTCTTGATTCTGGCAGTTGTTTTGGTGTTGTCACACGGGCCTAGCTCAGCGCCAGCTACTCACGACACTGCTAGAAGAAACTACATCTCAAGGTCACAAGATGCCATTACATTATTAACTTGTTTCTTCAAGCTCGTCCGATAGACCACGGAAGTTTAAAAAGCGGGGTTTTCCTTATTGACAGGTAAGGTTTAATGATGTAATTAACTTTAATGACAATTGTGCATCATGTTTTAAAACAATCAAAACGCTAAAGATTAACGTGCAGTAAACGTGGTTTCTTTCAGGGGGGGAGGGGGGGGGCTAAATGATTTTCTCTCTAGCTCACTGAATCCTAGCCTGGCTACTACTCCCTTTACAATACACTATCTCTTTGCTGTAAACAATTCCTGTTCTCACAATGGACAGCCTCCAGAGCCGGCGGCAGGGGCTGTTAGGGGGACAGCTGTACCGGGCCCCAAACTTAATGGGGCCCCGTCCTTAATAACGTTTTAGTGATGTAATTAAATACTTTACATCAGTGAAAGTGGGAAGACTATTATTATAATATGCTAGATACGTAGGCCTATATAAAAAGTGGCACTATCAGTCAACTAATCAACTATTAGTAAGTTAGTTAGTTACTAGTTGTATCAAGTAGCAGAAATAATACAACTGTAATATTAAACTAGTATTACCTCTTTGTTTTAATTCGACACCTGTAAGTGTCTTAAATGGTTGAAGCAGGGGGATAGGGGCCCCCTAAATCATCAGTATAAAGGGCCCCAAGGTTTTTGTCACTGGTCCTGCTGTTGTGACCTACTCCAGTCGCGGAAAGAGAATATGACTGGCACAATCATCTTCTAGCGACATTCACACGTTTACGTTCAGAATCAACACCGCGGCAGTTAGGGATTTGACACTGCGAATTTCGGCCATGTGCACTGATGTTTATTTTTCACACTCAAGTTTTCTATGTTTAAAATAAATAAATCAATGCTTGTGCACTTCTTCTCCACCCCCCTACACATTCATATTCTTTTAGATTACTAAACACTTAGTAGTTTCACTATAAACATGGCAGGTATGTTTAACGTCCCTTTACTATAAAATACCCAGAGGATCAATTTGAACCAGGCTAACAGTATGAATAGCAGTGCTGCTTCCTCCCCACTACTATCACTAATATAACTGTAAATGCTAATCGCGTGACACTTGTGCCGCTTTACTACCCAAATGTAATTTCACCTTCCACACACGTCCTCTCTCTCTCTCTCTCTCTCTAACTATCGACTCTCTCTGACTACACTGATGAGTTTACACTCCCGAATAAATATAACTATCAACCTGACCAGACAATAAGAGGAAAAAATGGATGATCCTCCGATTATTGTGTTTAACATGAAAGAAAAATAAATAAATGTGGTATATAAAAAGTGCGAACCCTAAGACATTGATCTTTAGTGATTTCTGCCCTCACAACAGTTTTAATTATTGGCATAGTGTGTTGTTTTCCCCTCCTCCTTCCTAGCCGTTCTAGAAGAGAAATACTAGGACCATTCAAAACAGTCTAGAATCATGACCGGCCGCTTGCACTCTCCAGAGTATATTTAACACCGATAGTCTGATCGTCAATCAAAGTAATTGTTAACGACATTCATTGACAGCACACATGCGTCATTTTATCAACGATCATTGATCAGAGTTTTGCATTATACTCATTTGGGATTCATTGATCAATGCCATGCTTGAAACATGATATTTAGTCATTAATGCATTGTGATTCATTCTCACACAATATTTTACCATCGTTCATTAATCAAAAATAGACCTAATAAATACGACCGTAGATCATTCCCCATT
This sequence comes from Timema genevievae, assembly GCA_902155825.1. Classification (NCBI taxonomy): domain Eukaryota; kingdom Metazoa; phylum Arthropoda; class Insecta; order Phasmatodea; family Timematidae; genus Timema; species Timema genevievae. The sequence goes on from CABFWO010007048.1 coordinate 12,531, forward strand.
TACAGAACAACGATTACATTTTTACTTTATCTCTATCTTACAGCTAGAGAAAGTATGGTGATCGTCAAAAAAATCGAACTCGAGATTTTGATGAATCTTGAAGTTTCATGACTCCCTGAATCCGAAAAAGTGGTTTTTGAATTTCGTTTTGTCCGTCTGTCTGTCTGTACCTCCAACTAGAGCCTAAACTATTTTACCGATTAAGCTAAAACTTGATATCTAGGGTTTTCATAGGGTTGCCCCGAGGGGTTTTTGGAATTGGATATCTACCCCTAAAATTAAGGGTAGTGTACTGAAGGGCAAAAAGAGAAAAAGTCGATTTTCTCAAAATCGGCTCTAACGATTTTGATTAAATTTCATTTATAAACATTAATAAATATTCCAAACCAAATGGCTACTCTCAATATTTCGGCAAAATGGCTTTAAGGGCTCCGGTCTGATGCGTAAATTAAATTTTTTTATAATAGCTCTGAAACTATTTGAGATATGAAATTACTTAGCATTAAAAAATGTATACTTATTTATAATACACATATTTTATTCGAAATATATTTTTATAAAATCAATAACTTTCAATATATACGCAATTTTATATATATATTTTTTAACTTTTTGGACATTAAAGTTTAAGTATTGCGACCGTAAAAAAAACTAACCTGAAATGTTGATGGATGTCGACGTCTCATGACCCCCCGAACCCTAAAAAATAGTCTTTGCAATGCCGTCTCTCTGTGTGTCTATTAAAACTTAAAACTAAGAGTAGTTTTATAAAGGGCGAAAAGAGAAAAAAATAGATATTTGCAAATATATTAATACAATTTTGTGAGCTCTAGTTGTAAACATATACTACTTAAGTCTTAACGCAATAATTCTCCAATGCCATAGAGTAATTAAATATAAGAAAGTATCTTAAAAAAGTATGTTATTTTTCCTTAAAACTCTTAGGAGAAATGTTTGCACAGCAATGATCTATCTCCATTTTAGACTCAACAGTCAATATTTACATTTTTTAATTGGTCAAAATGTATAAATGAATAATTAAATATCAATACGATGACTTGAAGATGTGCAACACCTTGACGATACTTGAGTTTATAGAAAGAGAGAGAAAGTCTGTGCGGTGCGCCGAACCATTTATTTTAAATCTTGAAACCACGCATGCCATTAGCGTTATCAGATATATCGGGCATTTGACTATGGTTCATACTTTCACGTCTTTGCAATCGGATATAAGATGCATTTGATCTGTTCACATTCCCACATCATTTACGTTAGTGCAAATATACATGCATATGACTGTTGCGCTGCATATGCCGTGAGTAACTGGCTGTGATTGGACCACGTGTCTCCTGTACTGTACATTCCGCCAATCACGGGCTGTGAGCAGCCAATGTTTTGACTGTGCTCCATATACCGCTAAAAATGGGCTGAAGATCTCTCTTACACTACACATGCCGCCAAGGATGTGCTGTGATTGGACCGCTTGTCTCTTACACTACACATGCTGCCAAGGATGTGCTGTGATTGGACCGCTTGTCTCTTACACTACACATGCCGCCAAGGATGTGCTGTGATTGGACCGCTTGTCTCTTACACTACACATGCCGCCAAGGATGTGCTGTGATTGGACCGCTTGTCTCTTACACTACACATGCCGCCAAGGATGTGCTGTGATTGGACCGCTTGTCTCTTACACTACACATGCCGCCAAGGATGTGCTGTGATTGGACCGCTTGTCTCTTACACTACACATGCCGCCAAGGATGTGCTGTGATTGGACCGCTTGTCTCTTACACTACACATGCCGCCAAGGATGTGCTGTGATTGGACCGCATGCTTCCTGAGCTCTCCACTGACCTAACAAATGTCATGCAGACTGCTGGCTTCTTACGGGAAAAAGATGCCTGGTAAAACATCTTCAACTTATATTCTAAACCATGTCACAGTACTTTGCTTTTGAATGTACTAAATAGAAAAATAAGTATGTAAGATTACATACAATACCCTGTGAATCATAAATTGAATAAATAAGAAAGTTTAGCTAAATTGAACCTCAGGATTGAACTGCTAGCATGGGAGGGGGGGAAGAGGGGTGAAACGTGACTTTGTTATGAACGATTTATTTTAGATTTGTGTTTAGCTTCAAAAAGTTTTGCAGTGTTCTTATTTGGTTTAATTAGCCATTTTAGGACATTAATTAAATACCTAGTACAACATTTAATCATTTTGTACAAGAGTTTTAAAAATATCGTGGACCATTCAAAACCTAAAAATATTAGTTACAGTTTTACTAATTACTTTTTATCTTATTAGATTATGTACATTGCGGTTATATGCTTTCCTTGGATTATATTAAAGGCTGATGAAAAATAATACGTTAAATTGCTTACAGTTAATGTAAAAACAAGTTTTCATTACTTAAAGCAATGTTTTTGGAGCGCTTATAACTAGGCCAAATTTCTTTGAAGTGTGGTTATTTTTGTCTGACGTTCAAACATAGGTGGCAGCCAAACTTAACCTTTAGCTACCAGCAGTGTAAAATATCAAAGTTGGGTTGTTAGAGATCGTAAAAATAAAAATAAACAAAGTGTAATGGAAATATTCTGCGATTTGCTCACGATAATCTTTGAACTATTAAAACAACCTAATATATTATTTATACCTATATATTTAATGATGATCCAGAACCCAGACCGGTATACCGTCAGGTTGAGTCACTCAGAAGCACCGCGCCATTACTCTCCAGTGCTTTAGGCAAGGTAGATTAGTGGCTCACTCTATATTGGACGTAAAGAGGTGGAAATAAGTCTCCAAGTAAGTTTATAATTTATTCATTAATCTATAACTTATTAGTAAAACCAAGAGTTTGTCTGTCATGAGTATTGCGTAATATCTATAACACGCAAAGGTCTGAAATTTCAAAATTAATAGCCTCTGTGCACTAACATGTGCATCATAAAGCCGAAATTTTAAAATTTAGATTTGATTTTAGTTTATTTAAAAACTGGGTCGGAAGAAATAAAATGAATATATTTTTTTCTGTCTTTTTGAAGCAAAGAAAAGTGTTGCCCGAGGTAACCACGCAACGCCAGGTAGGGATCTACTTCTGGTATTATATAAGAGTATGAGAATGATTTTAAGGAATTAGAGAATAACCTAATGTGACCAGCTCAAAACACTTTTAATTATATGTATAACTTGTAAACTTACCAAAGAATATATACTGTTTGCATTTGTTTTTTATTTAAAAATAATATCGTCACTCCTTCCTAGAATTAATAAAACACTAGTTTACATGAACATGAGTAGCTCGCGACTAATTTAGTTGTAGTTCCAACGCGACACACGACATACATTGCTCAAGATCTAAATAACATCCAAGAACTGAGGATAGTTGTTCTTGCTCTTGTACCCTGGTATGAGGATATCGTGACTCTTGTCGAACTTCATCAGTCTCCTGAAGAACACTCTTTTGGACACTTGCTTCTGTAGGACCAGAGCTCTCCTGTGATGTCTCGCCTCCTCCTTGTTCCTGAGGAAGCCCAGGCAGGTGAGTATTAAGAACAAGGGAAACATGATCACCGTAACTACCAACACCAGTACCAATCCACATATCATCTGCCAGCCGAGGTGCGCCATCACATGATGGCTGAACCTGATTCCGAGATTCTCCGCCGAGCCCAACAGTGGCGGTAGCAGCACTCCGAGAAAGCCACACACAAGGTGCACGGTGATGACGTTGGCGTAGTCCTCTATGGCAGACTGGTAGGTCTGCCGCGCGCCGATGAACAGGATGACGCCGACAGACAGACCTATGGCCAGAGTGACTAAGGGGCGGTAGACATCCACCCCTGGAAGGATGACGACTATGCCGGCAAGAGCACCCTGGACGCAACGCAGCATGGACCAGTATGTGAAGGAGTCTCGCACCACAAGAAGTTGCAGTAGCACCACGGTTATAGCACCTCCTGAGAAAAACAACATCTCAACATTTATAAACAAACTAGTGTAGATCAATAGTTTTTATATGTAATTGTATACACTGAATAATCGTGGTCAAATTTAGGGCTCTCCACAAGAGACCCGAACGTAAGCCCCATGTTTTATCTCGCTCTCTCTCCTCAATACGATTATTATCTGCAATAATATATTGCTGATTTAAATAGCTTAGTTTTCTTTCTTTTTTAATTTTAAACTTATATTTAATACCTTATTTTGGATGTAATTTATTTTCTAGGTTGGCTAGATACCTACTACTTACAAAACAAAGTGTCGGTCTGTATATTTTTATGTATGTTGTCTAAGATCTCTGGAACAGCTTCTGATTGCGACGGAGTTTTTATTTTATTTAGTAGCATCCATACAGATCTCAGCATATATTTAATTACTGTAATACACTATTGAAACTAGTAGTTAACTCTGAAGATTTAAAATCCGGTGAATATTCTATCGATTTGAAGGTCACCAAGGAAAAATATCTAATTAAAATGCAAAGAAAAATTGTAGGGTGTATTTCAACTTGAAATTCAAAGATAAATCTTACAACTGTAGAAACAACTATTCAAATTGGTCAAACCGTTAGCGTGTGTTTGATTACTGAACTATCAATCAGCGTTTAACCAACACACAGTACATTGAGAATTTCATTTGAAAATGATTCAAAATTTGATAAACTTCAAAAACATTGAGAATGTTTTTGGTCCTATGAAGTGTTGTATGCAAACCATGTAATAGCAAAAGCGAGGAGGTCACAAGTGCAGCCACTGTTATGACTTCAGGAAAATATAGGACCCGACGATAGAGATTCGGTGATAATTTCGGTGATTCTGGACTCGAACTGCGCGCAAGTGTAACCAAACAATGGTACACGGCTCATACGGACTTTTGAGTCACTCGTCTCAGTGCATGCAGAAAATATATCCAAATAGCTTTCAAAGAGATATGTTCACGGGCATGATGGATATCCTCAAATACACTACCGTAGATGGCATCCTGATGATGGAGGGCGCTCAGCAATGATCTGTTCTTGAGCGTTGGAAATAGACATTCGTTGGGTGGTCCCACACAACGCCATCCTGTTGAGAGTTTTTAATACCCACATTAATGTGGAGCTGTACAGTTTCATAAAATCCAATAAGTATGTATATAAATAAGGGTAGTTATCATTGACGTTTAGTATTAACTTGGCCAATGAGGTGGAACAATTTAGATTTGGACTATTCATGTTTCATACTTGTATACTAATAGCTTTGTAGCTTCTTCATCGATTTTAGTAGGTGTTCATTTTTCTTTAGACTGCAAAAGACACATTAATGACTAAAGAACCAACCGCCTTATGAGAAGTAAACCGTTTCTTTATCTCCACCAAGAAACCGTCCAAAAAGGGTACATATACGGAAACCTGAAAATATTGTCAGGATCTTCTGTATCCACATTACACTCGGCTAGTTTTATTTATGCAGGTATCCGAACCAAAATGGGAAGCTTTTAGCTTAGTTGCAACAAAAAATCTCGTTAAATTCCGCTTCAGAATGTTCTAAAAGTTGTAATATGGATTCTTAGACAGTAGTAGCGTATTTCAAAGCTCTGACAATACATAACTCTTCATCTTGTAATAAACGGCTAAGAGGCGCACTTATACTTAGCACTTTGCTTAGTACATGTATGACTATGAGAACTTCAGAACTCTGCACATTACAAAACAACTGGATAGTATTTGTAGATGCTTTGCGAGCAGGCCATTGAGATACATTTTCTAGATTACCAATTACAGCCACGAACAGTTCTAAGAACACAGAAATATAATCATGTTATTGTAGCCACCGAATGGGACACATTGATTTTAGTATATATTTTTTTTACTTTCTGGAACCTTTGTTTCAATCTATTCTTTCAGAGCACTTTATCGTTTAGGGTATCTGAAGAATGTTCGTATGATTCCTACAACACACATGCAATTTCCAGTTCTTGGGGCGGAACATGCGTCACTGATAGCTAGATTCAATAATAATACAATAATAATACAGTAGGCCTAATAATAATAATAATAATAATAATAATAATAATAATAATAAACCAAATTATTGACACAAACAAAACTTCAAATGTATTACCATAAAGTGTATACACTTTGTGTAACTTGTTAAGTTTCTAACATAAAAATCGTCAATCTATCTCGAGCAGATAAAATCGAGCATCTGCGCGCTCTATGAGACCTGTTCTGCAATCTAAGAGTGGAACAAACGGCCCATAGTTACTGTGTAGATGTAGATCCTTCAGTCACTGTATTGAAGTATTTCTACCAGTTACTGTATTTAAATAGGTTATTTAGCTATACTATTTTAGTTAATTGTTTCAGTTAATATCTACAGTTCACCAATGATGGTATTTAAGTAGTTTCGTGAGGAAGTTCCGCTATGTAATGGCTTGCAAACTTGAATAATCCAAAGCATGCAAGGATGACGTAATCCTAATAAATCGTTACTGTCAATTGTTTCATTCACATCAGCAATTTTGCTCGTGAATCAAGTCTTGTTTTTAAAACGGAGATTGTTAAACCAACTAGCACAACCCAGTACACTGATGTAAACATTAACTTGGGGGACAACACCCCTCTTTGGGTGGTACATAAAAGTGAGTTTAGACCTTTCAAAGAGGGTGGGTGGAGGGGGGATGGGAAGGACACCAGTTGTGTTAAAAGGCTTACTTCGAAGTGCTTTGCATACTCAGCTGCTGAGTTACAGTAACTTGTGAGGAGAATATCCTACAGGTTAAGTCCCTGTTCAGTACGGAGGAGGGAGCCCCCCCAAACCATCTTGAAAGTCTGAGTTGTATAACAACCGCGCATAGTCGAGCAGCCGTGTGTTCTACACTAGTCAAAGCTATAACAATAGCAGGTTGCAACATTGCTAAGTAGGGACACTGACATAACGAGGACCTCTTTTCTTAACTCTTTCAACTTGTTCTAAAAACCTACACCATATGTATACACTCATATTAATTAATCTATTTCAATAAATAATTTCAAAACTAACCCCACAATTATTTGCCGCTGCCTAACCCATCCCATTAAGTCATCCTGACAAGTGGGTCCACGGGCTGGGTGGGTAGTGACAGCTAGCTACTTTCTTCAAAAATTACCACAATAGTATAACCCGAATGGGTAGTAAGATGCGGTGCTGAAAAAATTTGTCACAAGTTACTGTATTCGAGTAGGGCCTAAGGGCCAGTTTCATAGTCAGATTTAGTACGCCTAAAGTGCGAGTCGATACTAAATACAGGACGACAGCTACCTAGACCAAAATGGAATGGGCAAGTTTCGCATATGAAACTGGCCCATTCCATTCAATTTCAGGTAGGTGACGTCTTGTATTTAGTATAGCGCCGCACTTGAGGCGTACTAAGTTTGACTATGAAACTGGCCCTAATTCTTGTTTTCATTTATCATTGTGTCTTACCACCTGTTCAGGTTATATGCATAGTAACGTAAAGGGTTGAAGAAGTAGTGTCAGTTATTGCCCTTATTATAATATTATTGATATGTTTGTTTCTTGTTACCAGCATATATTAGAGGACATAACTGTGTTTGTTACTTGCCACCAGCACTTACCAGAAGATGACATTACTATATTCATGACGATGACTCCGATGTAGTTGTCGGGCCAACGTGTTAGTTCGTAGCGGGGTGTAGGCAGACTGAAAGCAGTGAGTCCCAGCATGATGAGAGCATATCCCATGAGGGTGCAGCATGGAGAACTGGGGGGTAATGATGATTCGTCCAGCTCTTTCAAGAACAGGATTCTCCTCCCCAGAAACAGTGCCCCAAGCAATGCCAAGATTCCCCCGCTTACATGCACCACGCATCCTCCACCTTGATCCTTGAATGAGACATCACTACCCAGCAAGTGGTTCCTGGGAACATATCACACACACACACTCTTGACTGATTTTTAAAATCATCATAAAACTGAGGCGTTTTTTGTATAGGCTAGCTACATTTTGCTTCAAGTAAACACAGCCAAATATCACAGTGCTGTAGTGCTGAATAAAAAGGTACCTGGGCGGTCATTCTTACAATTCGAGGTAACATCGAATTTAACATACTAAATGGAGAATCACTTAAGAATTTAAAGTCGTCTGCCATTTAATTGTATGTTTTAATGGTTTTATAGATACAAGGACCAATTTAATTTAATTTCTTCATTTTAGATTAACGCTTGAAGAATTTACCACAGTTCATACCTGCGTGTTAAGATCAGGAACATCCTAGTCTCTGATATGACGCGATTTTGTTTCCATAGCCGACTAATGATACAGATCTTAACACCATTTAGTTTAATGAACATTAATCATCAACGTGATAATAAGCAGAGATAATTGTTTTGGGGTAGCTATTAAGTTAATTACACTAAAATCACGTATAGGCTTGTCAGAACTACAAGCAATTGTTTAAATAGTCTGCCATAGATTTAAAACACTGAAAATACGCTGAAACATCTGCAAAAGTTGTTTATGGAATCCTCAACATTTCACTTCCATTTCATTCGAAACAAATACAAGTTTTATTTTAAAATCCTTCAAATGAAAGCTATGAAATATTTTTCTTCCAGTAAATGAAATAATTGTCCATAATGGTGTTCAAGAATGGCAACAAATTTAACTAATGGTGTGGACGTTTGTCAGATATCACCCCGCCACAGAGCTAGTTACCCACTTAGGCCCAAGAGCTGCTTTTATACTTTATTTTTTATTTTCCCATGATCTGAATTTCATTGATTTAATAATTCGTATTGTGCGATGTATCATCTTATCAGCCCTAGTCAGACCACAACAGCTCCCTTGTAATTATTCGGGGAGATTCACCAGTTCTCAAGTACCAACCCTTTCACTCGTTCGGTATAAATATTCCCCAACATTAAAATTTTAGTGACATTTGTGTTCGTTCAGTTAATTCAAAATTAAAGTAAACGATTATTGCCTTGTAGGGATACCAAACGAATTTAATTGTTCAAAAACTACTAGAAAACCACCTAACATCTAGTGTTCAACCAATTTTATTTAACTGAACTCAAAATGTAAAGGCACGATCTAGCAATTCTCTTGTGTTGTTAGTGAACTGACCATAAAAACGTTTATAATGTGTGTATACATTCTTTAATTTAATTAATAGTGTCGTTGACTGCTAATTTCAATAGATGATTCAAACAACGCCTAATTTGGCACAAGAGATTATTTGTAGCACTGGGTGATTACATTGTTAGATCACTTACTATGGCACGAAAATATAGCAGCAATTGAAGTCTTAGGGAACAAATTTGTCACTGTTTTGACTCATCAAAGCCAGGAAAAGCAGAGGTTTAAAATTACAGAATTAATAGCCTCTATGCACGAACATACCTCGAAACAGGAATTTTAAAATTTTGATTTGATTTTTTTTAATTAGGGGGGGATAATTAAAAACAAAAAATATGAAGACATGTAAACGACGCGAGCTAGATTAATTACATTTCATATATTTATGCAATGCGAGTTGTGGTAAATCTTATGCATGAGCATGTGCATTTGGAAAAAGAAATTTTAAAATTTTGATTAGATTTATTTTTTACACTTTTTACACCTTTGCCAACTTTACCATTTTTACCCCTTTTTATAATTTTCCCCTTCTGTATTTTTCCCCCTTTTCCTTTTTACCCTTTATTTTCTTTTAATCTTTTTTACACTTTTTTAATCCTTTTACTTATTCTTTTTAACCCTTTTTTAAATTTTTTGTTTAGATTTACCTTTTACTCTGAAACTATGCTCTGACTCATTTGTTGAAACTAAATTGGTTAATGCTATTTGTACATTTAAAAAAATGAATCCGAATAGTAATAAAAAAAAGCTCACTCATAGTTAACCACAATTTTTTTTTTTACCAAACTAAGCACTAGAGAAAGTTTTTTCCTCGCCATCCAACTGCATAAATGTAAAGTCATTAGACTGATGTGCCCCTAACCGTTTAATTTCAAGTTTTTCTTGCAGTTTTAACTAAGAAAACGGAGTTTTTAATTAATTAATATATTATATTCATTTTAATTAGTCACTCTCACTCGTCACCTCACTTCTTGAGTCTTAGCACATTTTAAAACACAGATACATAAAGCGCAAAACCAAAATATAAACCACCTTTATTGTATAGCGGGCCCGCTGAGACTGGCCCTATTCGCTACTGTGAAGCTCAGAAATGGAATGGACCTTGGGAAATATCTATCACTAAGTGTGGCTTCTCTGAAAGGGCCTGTCACAGCGGCCCATGTCAGCTTCTCGATCCAGTCACTCGAGTGCTGATACAGTCCGCGCGTGACGATTGGAGCGAGGAATGACTAATCTTGACTGTAATACTGCGTAACTAATCCAATAATTCGCTGCTTATAGAGAATGGTGCTCTACTTCATATTAATTTTTTCTCCAAAATATTTTATTGAATAAAAAGAAAGAAAAAATTATGTTAAAAAAGTTTGAGAATATTTGTGGGGCCTGTGGCCCCTAATTTGGATTATATATTATTTTCAACCATCCATCCTACTTGTAAATATTGTTGCTGGAAGTAGGAATTCAATGTCTAATAGATTATCGATCTTCATACCCCGGAATAAAACAGAATTTCATTTGCGGCATGCTTATAAATAATTATTATAAAGTAAATGTAACTACCCTCATTATTTAAAAATAAAACTGTAAGCCAAAGCCTACTTTCTAGTTGGCAGAAATAAAAACACTAAACTAAACAATTAAATGATGCATCATATAAACTTGGAGCAAAACAAATTTTATAATTATGACATATTTATACATCAATTCTTCTATCAAATTCAAGCAAAAGTAACTCCACCCAAAATAATTTTGAGAAACAAATCTTGACTCTCACTAATTACAAATATTTCGAGACTTAGGGCCAGTTTCATAGTCAGATTTAGTACGCCTCAAGTGCGGCGCTATACTAAATACAAGACGTCACCTACCTGAAATTGAATGGAATGGGCCAGTTTCATATGCAAAACTGGCCCATTCCATTTTGGTCTAGGTAGGTGTCGTCCTGTATTTAGTATTGACTCGCACTTTAGGCATGCTGACTATGACTATGAAACTGGCCCAATATCTCATTTATTCCTATTTATTTTACTTAATTCAGTGACCCACAAACAAAAGCATAGCAACCATCATAAGATATCAAAAGCTACATTATATCTTCTTTTTCACAAAATTCCAGTCTATCCAACAATACCACGAAATAATTCCACACTTAGTACCTTTGTCACATCCTCTCACATTGAGGATGGTCTATACTCATTTAAATAACAAAATGACACTAGTTACTGTCTACACCGAATAGGTGCACTTCCTCGTCAAATAGCCACACTTGGAGGCGTGGTACTGTCCCCATCTAGTAGGATCTAGCTCTCTTCTAGTCTCAGTCGTGGGTATGGCTTTCAGCACCGTTACTAAACCTTCCCTTGCGGACACTTCCAAATGATACAAATGTTAAACTGGTTTCAATAACACTCTCTTTGCTCTTCTTACTCGAACGAGACGAATAACTACATCACGGTCCTGCAATCGGAGGAAAACCGCAGCAGCATATACATCCTTATTGACATCACAACACACACGAACACAGATTAGACCAATTTTTCTAAAACGAGGAATATTTAACTCCGTGAGCCTTGAAATGTCATGCACCCATTTTTAGAACGGTTCCTGTGAACTGCCATCCAATTCTTCATTACATCCCATGTTTTCTTCCCGCGCCCCTTGAATGAATATCTTAGCACACAAATTCATATGGCACGTACAGTTTACTGGGTCAAAAACTGACAAAATTAAACTCTTTGTTATTTTTGACAATTGTACCCCACTAAGCAAGCACATTTTCACACCGAGTGTGTCTTTCCATCGATTACACACAACACCTATCACAGATGAAACTTCAGTTTCTTCCTTCATTTGGCCGGAGCGCTCCCATTCAAGAAGATCAAATACTCCCGCAGACAACGTTTTACAAGCAATCAACATAAAAGTTTCTGAACAATTTCGACAATAGGGAGTGTTTTTCCTAGTCCTAATTGTTTTTGATATCATTACGAAAATTATACTGAAATACTGCTTCCAATCAGAACACTACTCGGGTATGTCCAAACATTTTCAGGCTATCACAGTCTTCATTCCACCAAAGTAGACGTATACAATCCCGGTCTTACCTTTTTACACTTTTTTGTAAGAAGGTCTTTCTTATATCAGCAGTTACACCACTTGCCTTCTCTAAACCACATCATTACTTATTACAGATGGAATGAGTTCGATTCGCTTGGGACTATCACTTAAACACCCATTTAACGTCGTGAACCTTAAACAAACCATTGTAAATGTTCTAGAGCTATTAGTGAACTTATTAAAGATCGTTTTGATCTTTGAACAAGCCATTCTAAAAGTTCTAGATCCATTAGTGAACTTACAACCTCGTTAGATTGTCGTGGACTTTGAACAAGCCATTCTAAATGTTCTAGATCTATTAGTGAACTGATAACCTCGTTAGATTGTCATGGACCTTGAACAAGCCATTCTAAATGTTCTAGATCTATTAGTGAACTGATAACCTCGTTAGATCGTCGTGGATCTTGAACAAGCCATTCTAAATGTTCTAGATCTATTAGTGAACTGATAACCTCGTTAGATCGTTGTGATCTTTGAACAAGCCATTATAAATGTTCTAGATCCATTAGTGAACTGATAACCTCGTTAGATTGTCATGGACCTTGAACAAGCCATTCTAAATGTTCTAGATCTATTAGTGAACTGATAACACTCGTTAGATCGTCGTGGACCTTGAACAAGCCATTCTAAATGTTGTGGAATCATTTGGCCCAACACTAAACTTTCACTTGACCCAAGCTTGGCGGAGGAAGGTCCACACATTACAAGACTACAAACGGTTCTGGCAAAGGGGTGAAATGGTGTTGTGGTCTGATTTTCTTAGATCCGTACAAAGTTGAAAAGTGTTTTGTCTCTGACCTAGTATCTGCTGCACCTACTGATAAACGTTTAACAAAGTTCATGGAGTTTTTAACGGACACGTACATCTCTCGTGAAGCTACCTTTCCACCGTCCATATGGGCTGAGTCTTCTGTCACTCTGACAAGATTCACCAACGCATACTAAGCCTTCCACTCGCACTAAAGCGAATGATTTTATTGTTTCACCCTTCGATTGTAGTTTTTACTAAAGCCTTACTCATTCTTCATATCGATACACATGCTAAGTGCAATAGTATAATTCATAAACCTCTCTGCCATTGTAGCAAATGAATGAAAAATATGACATTTCTTGAAAATCGGTTTTGTAAATATAAGAATGGAAAATATTTCCGCCTTCAATTTATTATAGGTGTGTCGGCTACTACATTAAAGAGAAGATGAGGTGATTTTTACTTTTGATTTTTCCTTTTAAATTGAAGTGATTTTGACATCAACAATAATTTATCTGTTACTTTAACAATTTTGTAAATACATTCCTGGTTGGGGACGAGTGGTGTTCTTGATAGCGCCCTGGTTCGAAAATACGGGGATGAGATCGGCTATAATCCCATCGCGCCTCAAAGATTTCCTCGAAAGGGATCAACTTATGGACGAGCCTTGACATCATTGACTGATCGTCTTTATTGACAATGTAAGACTAACTGTATGTGACTTAAGCTCGACAACAACTGATTACCTTGAATCCACCCCTGCACCGTTGTTTCCCAACTTTGCCAGATCATCAACGGCAGCATCTTGATTCATTGCTTATAAAATACATAAGACAATACAAAAAACAGTCAAATATTTAATATAATAGACTAAAATACTCCATTACTTGTACATCCATCCATCTTGGTTCCACGTCCAGTGCATAAGTACAGGTTGTAAGATCCCAGTAAACAAGGTGATCACCGTAATGTGGCCAACCAAATGTATGCGACCCGCGACCATCGTGGTGAACACTCCGGTGGATATGATGATTGCAGTCCATCCCAGCACGGCGTTGTCCATGTTGGAGTTGTCAAATCCCAGCCAATTCTCTGAAATGCAACAAACTAACATTATCTACAATGGTAATATACACTATCTAAATTATCTAAATAGGCATCCTCACTAAAATATGAATCCTGCATCACCACGTTGTTCATCATTTTCTCCGCTAAGTTAGTGGACCTCCAACATTGTATGCAAGGGGCATTTGGGGTGGAATATTTGCTAACATTGGTTATCTAGAGTGGTACTTTATGGTAAAATATCAACACACAACTCAAAATGGCCCAAACTGTATTTTAGAATAAAGGTCTTTAGGGTATTATGTCATCGTGTTTAAAAATATTACTGCTGGTTAAAAACTACCGTAAACAAAAAATCTTGAATTAGTTATATAATTTTGTTTATGTATATTATATTTTCAAACACTAAAAATCATCAATAAAAATGTAATACCGCCTTAATTACGGTTTGTGCAAAACAGTAAAATACGAGTTCACAGGTATCCTCATGCTAAAGTACATTTTTAAAACTAATTTGTGATTGTGTTCTTTATTCAGGCAAGAAAGCTGAGTAAACTATGATGAAAAACTAATATTGGCAGAGGAAATAGTAAGTATTAGTTGAGATAGGAAACAAAACATTTTAACCGGGAAAATTGGAACAATAGTTCCAGGAACACGTTGCAAACGAGTCGGCAAAGAAACAAGAATGAGAGGGTGAGATATGATGGGGGGAAGGGGGGGGGGTCAGTTATCAACCCCCAAACAGCTTTCAGTTAGATGTAGGAGTCATACATTTGGTCAAGTTGGAAATACCTTTATTTGGGATGATAAAGCAGGGACAGGGTGGGGTGGGGTGTTACTGAAACTTAACTCCAAGCACACATTTTTAAACCTCTTAACTTTATTAGAGAAAATATAAATCATCTATAAAACTATCCATGTTGGGTCAGTGGTGGCAGAGCCTTAATGTGTAGGGGGGAGGAGGGGTCAATTAATTGAATAGTAATTTTGAGGGACTTGTCCTCCTTCCCCCGGCCTAAAGAGTTCTGGAGGCTCTCCCCTGGCAACCTTTGGGCAATTAGATGCCTTTAAGCCATTGGATGGTCCTCACTTTTTTTGAAAATTATACTTTTATAGAATCTATTTGGAGTATCATTAACTCATAAAAAGTTTTGAAACTTTCATGCCGCTAAAATATATTTAAAACAATTCTCATCTGATTTTAAAGTTTTTAATTCATTCGATGCCTTTAAATTTATAAGCTATTTGGATTTTTTTTAAATTGGACCATATTTGAAAATGGGAGTGAAATAAATCTAGAGGGGTGATTACTACCTCCCTGAACCCATTCTCCCTAGTTCTGCCAACCTTGGTATGATTTTATTTAATAATGGTTCAATGTAAATGATCAGACTTGATTTCTAAATACACTTTAGCCTATTTAATCCTTGCCATTAATTACAATGCTAACTAACTCCAGATAGCTTCAAGGATCATTTAATATCCGTAATTTTTGTTTGACTGTTGCCCTGAAATGGGGCGTATTACGGTTGGGCCACGAGCTCCCTGGGAATATTGTAAACAAGGCGTACTGATGCCCGGCTGTTATGGCGCTCCATTGAGGATGGTTGAATAACAGCATGTGATGGATAGTAACATACATAGTTTAACCTAACATAACCTAACACCTAACTTAAAGCAAAATGATTGCTAGGGCCAGATTCATATCTACCTGCAGGTCTATTACCGGTTATAATCCTCCTGGCCTGTCAGTTTACCCAACTAAGCTATGAACTTTTGGGACATAGGGTCCCGTGGCCCAAATTTTATGCGCCGTTGAAATGCTGACCTTGCTACAACCTTGAAGCATCAAAACAACTAAAACAATCTTCAATTATCTTCAAAGTGTTTTGTTGTGACCCTGATAAAAATAACTTCTCGCTTTAGAGGACCTTTTTTTTTATAGCGTATACCATATTCTTAGAATTGCGACATCGTTAAAAATGAGCCAGTTATAGGCTTAACTCT
>CABFWO010007049.1:0-10065 GCA_902155825.1 Timema genevievae
ATGTGCACTCACTCTTGTTATTGTTATTTACCCTTTTGTATTTTCCTTGTATTATTTTGTGGCCTCCTCGCCTGAGGACGCTATATGTCTTTAAAATATTGGAGTGGTGATCAAAAAAAATTTTTTTTAACTGTACTGTTCTATAATCTATTTAGAGTAGTCTTCCCTCATGTTTCTTTTGAAAGTTTGATGCCCCTAAAAAATATTTAGAACGGCATTCATCCATTTTTTTAAATATTAATTAATTGCCTTTAGATTTAGAAGCTATTTGAATTTATTTTCAATAATGTATTCGAAAATATAAGAGAGGAGTGAAATAAATCTAGAGGTGGGGGGGAATTTCTATGGAGTAATTCCCCCCCTTCCACCTCGAAACCTCACTCCCCCGGTTATGACACCACTGGGTATGCCTTTATTTAATGAGGGCTCAAACCCAATTCCGTGGCCGCATGGTCTAAGGCGCTACTCTTGCAGTAGGCTAGACTGCAGATGACGGGAATATCAAGGTTTGAATCTTGGTTGGGTGTACTGAGGGTGGGTTTTCCACTCTCCATACAAATGTGGGTACACTTCCTATAAATATAACCTTCCTTATCCCTAAAATCATTAGCGTATTAAGTAAATAAGCGTATAACCCGAACGGGTAGTGAGACGTGGAGCTAAAAAAATTATAAGTGCTCAGTGTTAATTTTTAGAATTGGAGACACGCTATTTAAGTTTCTAAGTATTAAACAAATTCAAAGTGTCTAGTGTATTTAACCCCTGATATTAGTTACCATACAAAATTATCTCCAGATATCTTCGAGAGGCATTTAATATTAGTAAATTTTCTTTGCCTAGCGCCGTTGGGAAGCCATGCCCCTCAAACCCCCCTGAAATGTTGATTTGGCTACAACCTTGATTGATATACACATCTTTAGTGTAATCAGCTTTTTCGTTGTTTATTTTTAATTTCAGCTATTTTTTTAAAATTCCTGGAATAAATAAACTGGCGTTCCCCTCACCCCCACCCCGTCACAAAAAATTATCATACACTTTAAAATATATTTGGGACCAACACCATTTTAAATTCGACAAAGTTAATAGATACAACACAAACCCTAAGTTTGATAATATGACAGAATTTGACTTCTGATCCATGCTCTGGGAACCTAGACGAGTATGAAAAGTGATGTCAATTCCGGGGGTGGTCGACAACCCGTGGGGGAGGAGGTGAATAGCGCGCTTGGGGTGGAATTTTGTTTTCATTTTAACTTCCGACTCGTTCATCGTGTCCAGGTAAAACAAAATCTAACTGTGTAGTTAGGTAGGGTTATAATTTTGGATTTTGTTTGCAGTTGAATTTTATAGTTAAAGTAAATCTAAAGGGGGAAAAAAATGGAAAGTAAAATGTAAAATAACTACAATTATGTCCGTGGAGGCATCTTTATAGATATTATGTCTCAACTTACTGAGAAAGTCTTAAGTGCTTTTAAACAAGGTCATTTTTCAGTAAAACAGAAGAATGGAAAATTTAATTGTGTTGCTAGTGATTATGTCCTTGAGCAAATACTTATCCTTTCTTCCAAAGTTATTGATGGCCGGAAAGGAATATCCAGTAATATTCAAGCGACACACAAATGGTTTTTACATTATCACAGTAAATCGTAATTGCATGAGACTGTCAGAATAGTATGATTTGATCTCAGATCACATTGGTGACATAGACGAATATTCGCACAGTGAATCGAGCACAAATATAAGAGTCAGAGATGAAGGTGATATGCATAAAATTATCATATTCCTTTTTGAAAACGATAATCAGTGAAACAAATGGTTTACGTAACATTGTGAGTGGCTTAGTAGTAAATAGAGAAGAAGTAACATCATTCTTGCTCAGGTTGCAAACTATCGGTAAAGAAATGTAGGTATGAAAATGTTTAAACAGAGCGTTTAGTTGACAAAACGAAAACCTTTTTTTCTCCTCCGAAACAGATTGCTGTTAAATCTTTCGCGTACTCAGCAACATAATTCAATAAGAAAGATAATCAGAATAAAAGGAGCATTATTGTAAATAACTATATTCTACATTATGACTTTCTTTTAGCTATACAGAGAAACACTAGTACTGCAAAGTTGATAAAGCATCAGTAATGCTCAAAAAAAAGCAAGAAAGCAAAATTGATATACGAAATTGTAGAAGAGAACAATTTCACAAGAAATATGAATATATTTCCTCTTGTTCAGGAAGAAGTGCACTTTATGGCTGGAATGGCAGTTATACATTCAGTATCCCTTGTGGCCCTTTTGAAGACTAAAACATTTGGGGATTTAGTAACTTTCATTTGGACAGAATAAGAAAGTGTTGCAACAGACTAATGTTACACGCATTGACGTAGTTTTTGACACGTACGGTAAATCATCCATAAAATTTGAAGAGCAAGGGAGAATATCATCTGGTGAAGATTCACTAATTGTGAGAATAAAAGGAGAGAGCCCACAACTTCCAAAATAGTAGTCTAGATACCTACACAGTAAGGAAAATTAAACCCTTTTATGTCTGTTCCTATCGAATTTCATTTTCCTGGTTGCTTAGGTTCTAAAAGGCTGTCCTCTTGTTATTGGTGGATAGTTTTTGAATGGAACCGAATGCTCTGAGAAAAACAATGAACAACATATTTCCAGAGTAACACATTTCGCAAGTTATCACTTGAAGGCTGATTTTAAAATGTTATTTCATGCTTATGAAGCTGTTCAACAGAACTATTCATGCGGTATTGTTATTCACAGTCCTGAAACTAACGTTTTCTTACTTAGAATTCGATTTTAGAGTTTTTCATAACTGTTGGTTGTATTGACCTTTTGATAATTGCCGGGGTCTGTGAAAATAGAAGATTTCTTGGTTTCCACATTGCTTCAGAGAATTGTGGGGATTCAGTTAGTGAAGTTCTGCCGGCGTTACATACTCTGACAGGGTGTGACATAAACAAGTAAACCCTGTACCAAAAAAAAATGAGCCCTAAAATCTTCAAAGCAAACAGTAAATATCGATACGTAAATCTCTTAAACTTAAATACCTTTGTATAAAATCAACTAAAAGAATTTGAGGTGCTATATTTACAGCATGTCAAAAAGTCTGGACAAACTTGTGATGCGAATAGACATTTTATTTTGGGCCAACCCTAACGTCTTAAATAATATTGGTTCTGTACCCTGCACTTATTATAGTTTTCGACTTCATGTACGCCAAGTATTAGCTCAACTTTATGTTTGGGAACATTCATTAAATGCATTTGTTGAGCCACTTGATTTGTTGAGATTTGGTTACGCTACAGATTTTGAAGGTAACATACGACATGTTCTAATGAAACACGGTGACCTGGTGGTCTAGGGGTAAGGTGTCAGACTTCTGTGCTGAGGGTCCGGGGTTCAAACCTCGGTCCCGGCACAGATTTATCTGATTGCCAAACCCTTCCTTCACCTCTGACAATATGTGTATTAATCACAACTTGTGAATGTGAGGAATGCCAGGCCTCCACCGTGGTTCGGATCCCACGTTAAACTGTAGGTCCTCCATTTCATTTCACAATCACCCTACCATTACACATTAGTGTAAGTGCGTATAACCCGAACGGGTAGTAAGACGCGGTGCTAATAATAATAATAATAATAATAATCTAATGAAACAGTCCGTTTGAAAAATAAAATCTGCTGTTCCCATGCAAGTGACAAAATTCATGTTTGAAAAGTGTTTGCGTTTGTAATTTAAGCGAAACTTGGTTCTGTGCATACTGTTCCTGTCACATTAACGGCTGCAAGAACTTCAACAACAAACTAATTATTGACGAAGAAGAGAACGGTGAAGAAGTTAATTGCATTTAACTTTGCATTTTGAGGTAAATAACATTCTTTTGAGGGCTAACAACTATTTGACATTTAAATATTAATTTTAAAAAATTAACTGAAATGAATTTTGTGTATTGGATTTTAATTTGTTCAGGCATAAAACAATACTTATTTGGATGACACATTATTCTGATATAGATTAAGGCCCCTTCAGTGTTTAAATGTTGGTATTAGTAAAATACAGGTCAACTTAAGTTACCAACGTTAGCACCCTACGTAATAGAAACCATTACCATTTTTTTTATCGTGATACGATGAATGAGCCGGAAGTTATAGTGAAAACAAAATTCCACCTCAAGCGCGCTATTCACCCCCTCCCGCATGGGTCGTCGACCACCCCAGGAATTGACAACATCACTTTTCATACTCGCCTGGGTCCCCAAAACATGGAATAGAAGTCAAATTTGGTCACACTTGAAATACATACTCAATGTAAGCTAGCGCCTCCACTAATAATAGTTTAGTAATAAATCGCGCCAAGTGTTCTAATAGGGTAAATAATTCAATTATTCTGAAATTATTTTTCATCCTAGGTATATACTTAAGTTTATTAAAAACTTGTCAAGCACAATCTAACATTTCAATCATGATTAACACAGGGAAAGGGTGATTTGGTGGTCTAGGGGTAAGGTGTCAGACTTCTGTGCTGAGGGTCCGAGGTTCAATCCTCGGTCCTGGCACAGATTTATCTGATTGCCAAACACTTCCTTCAACTCTGACAATACGTGTATTAATCACGACTTGTAAATGTTAGGAATGCCAGGCCTCCACCGTGGTTCAGATTCCACGTTAAACTGTAGGTCCTCCATTTCATCTCACAATCACCCTACCATTACACATTAGCGTAAGTGCGTATAACCAGAACGGGTAGTAAGACGCGGTGCTAATAATAATAATAATAATAATAACCACAGGTAAAATATACAGTTGATATTTTTTTTTTAATTAACACGACCACAGCGACTCTTTAGTGAAAACAATAACCAAACGCTGAGCGACAGTATTTGAAAGAAGTATCTTAAAATTGTCACCCCCGTCGTGAGACATTCAGCTCTCAACTTATCCTAGATCGAGTGTAGTAGACAGAAGGGTGGGGAGGAAAGTGAACCAATAGCAGAGCTTCTTTACGGGCGGGAGTTTCACAGGTTGTCTCGATACCACAAGTAAACTTTGGTTAGTCCTTGTTTGACAACGGCCGTGAGTGGTTCAATTATGACACATTTGTCGGTATTGGTGTTTAGTGTGGTCTTAGCGGCAGCTGTTTTCTCGGTCAAATGTCAGAGCCAGCAGAGATGTGAGTACGAAACACTATTATTATTATTCTGACGACGATAACCCTTTTCTTAGGCATGTCTGAATAAAGATTTAATAGAATATGATGATATAGAGTTGGAAGAGTTCCAACAGAAACGGTCAGTTGATGGTTTGGATGACGCATCTCACATCTCAATGGATCAACCAGCGAACTCTTGCGGAATTAATGATTAGAAAGAGGTCTGCATTATTATTATTATTATTATTATTATTATTAGCACCGCGTCTTACTACCCGTTCGGGTTATACGCAGAAATAGGTCTGCAAATGTCCTTAATTAGATTATTAAGCGTGCTTGAGCCCTTTAGTTTCACAAAATATACTTTTAAATAGTATTATGATTTAAGAGTGGAACATGGGAGAACACCGAGAAACGTTGAAGACGTTTAGAAACCTCGGATTATTTATGAAGTGGTTTGATATTTTAAATTTTGTTTTCACCAAAATGTAGGCAATAGTTCTGACCAATTAAAAAGTTTAAAGTGTTTCCAAAACATGTGTGATAACTTACATTAAACCCCCCCCCCAAAAAAAAATCCCACATTATCTTAAAATGTTTTGTTGTGACCCTATAAAAAGACATAACTATTTGATGGAGGAAAGCTAAATCTGGGCTCCTAATCTTTTGCTTTACTATCAGAAGTTCAAATTTTGGTGTAAAGCGTCATTGATTTTTTTTTAAACTCATAATTGAAAATTGTTAACTGGTCAGAGACCTGCTTATAATTTTCGCTTACATTTTGTTGAAAACTATATTTAAAAATATCAAACAACTTCTTAAATAATGCGGGATTTCTAAACGTCTGAACGCGTTTCCGTCCTCTACTATGTATCATTTATTGTTTTGATATAAATAATTAAATTTTTGCATATTGTCCACCCGCATTTTTGGGCACGCAGGCTCATCTAGTCTGGCTTGCTGGAGTTTGAATCTCGGTATAGTGTACTGGGGATGGTTTCTCCTTAAATGATTTCCCAATCTCCCTTAACGCAAATGTGGGTACATTTCATGTACATTCTATTTTCATCATCACTACCCAGGTATCAAAAGCCGAACAAGTAGTTAAACGCAGGGGAAAACATAATTTTCGGAACACTTTTTCAAACTTTATACAGTTTTGTAGCTTTCCACTACTGTCCAAAAGTTATTACTCAAACATACAAAATTAAAGTGGTCTTAAAAGTGGCTTTCAAACAAAACTATCTGAAATATTTAATGTTAGTGTGCGAATATTAGGTCCGAACATCATAAACACGTTTCTAGGGTGAAGGCTATAAGATATGATCATAGTATAGATCTTCAAGGTAAGACTGCTACCATTTACTGCAAACGGAAGTAATAACTAATGCGGCTCATCTGACTTATTTCTAGTTTTCTTGATAGTAGTAATAATAAAAATGTGCCTGAACTACATAAATCTTTAGCTCAGTTTTTGGAAATATTAGCCAGTATTAATGTCCCGTGGCCAAGGGGACCCCCGAAGGTACTAACCGTACATCTTTTTCGTGGAGGCTTTTACCATGTCCCGATGAGACGAAGGGATTAGGGTAGTAAATATGACGGGCTGAAGCCAATGAAGATCCTAACCTAACTTAGCCTAACTAACCAAACTCTGGTGACCATGGTAATTATTACCCTTTCGAGAAAAATTCCCCGCTACCAGACGGGAACTGAACCCAGCACCTATAAGTCAGCAGATAGGGGATCTGACCACAGTATCACGAGGCCGGTTTTCTTATCTTCATTGTTTAATAGAGTGCTGCGACCTTCCAGCGTTTATAATAGTACACGTCTTGTTCAACACACAAACACAAATCTTGGTGGCCTTGGTGGAAACACACGTTTTCCAGGATGAGGTACCAAATTATAAGTGTTTTGTCGGTTGTTGCATAGAATTAATAGGCCTACTTTCTGGCCACGACAAAATCATTCTCCTAAGAAAATAATTTAAACGTGTTTATAATCACAAAAGATGACGAATGGCTTTACAGCCTATTTAAAAGAGATAATGAATATTCGAATTGTTATGCCATTTCTGATTGATATTTAGCTAGATGTTTTTGCTATCATTAAGTTGGTAAGTGCTAAACCACAAATGCATAGAGATCCGGTTTGATTCCGGGTGGTCAGTGTCGGACCAATATATAATTGCAACCGGGGCAGGTAATATTAAAGTCTGTTCAGTGTAGGAATTGTTTTCTGAAAGGCCTTTTTCCCTACCAGAAATATATTATATAGTAGGATTTTGGTATGAAAAAAGACCTTTCACAGAGTAGTTCCTACCGTGAATGGAGTATAGGTACCTTCTCCCTCGCAGTAATACTTCGTCCACATATTATAATGGAGGCTTTTCTTGTAATAACCAGAGCTATATATTTCATACTTGACACGTTTTAAGTCCGCCTAAATCCAATGACATGTAGGCCTATAATTAAATTAAAAGTTACTTAATTTTATTTGCAGTAAAATAAACAACATTTAAAGTAATATTTTGATTCTGATGAATAGTGGCCTATACTCGATTTGGTGGCCGCATGGTCTAAGGTGCTACCCGCACAATAGACTAGACCACTGAAGACGAGGAGATCGCTGTTCGATTCCATTCGGTTATATTGACGGTGGTTTTTCCTAAATGGAATTCCAATCTTCCTCCACGCAAATGTGGGTACACTTCATCTAAGTACAACATTCCCATTCCCTAACACATTAGTGTAGTTAGTAAATAGGCGTATAACCCGAACGGGTGATTAAAAAAAAGTGGATTATGTTTACGGAGTACATAGCCCTATTATTTCTCTACAGTTCATGATGAAAATAATACATTCACATTATTGCCAACAAACCAACCAGAAACTAACAAAAGTATCAAATAAATTCATTAAAAGAGTTTCATTATTCTGGGAAACACCCACACATGCTTATTAATAGGCTTATAGCGTATAACCCGAACGGGCAGTAAGACGCGGTGCTAATAATAATAATTAATAGGCCTACAAAAAATTTTACTTTACATGCATTTTTAAAATAAATAATTTCAACTTACTATCCATCTTGACTATCCACATATTTAAACTATCGGGGAAAGGATTAGGAAAGTATAAACTGAAGTAAATGTACCCATTTCGAAAAAAAAGAATCCTTAGTATAATCTGTAGGGATTCAAACCCTGGCCCTCCCTTCACCAATGAACTAAATCAGACCAAGTTGAAGAGATAAAATAAATTTTAATAAGTTTTAACTTGCAGGAACTTCGTTTGCAAGAAGTTAACGTGACTAGCATTATCATAATGAATAACCTGTATCATAGCTAAGAGGTTATCCGACACCTTAGCTCAGCCAGTAGCTTGTCTACTCAATAATCTAGGATGCCCGATTCGAATCCCGGCATGGTCGAAAAATGTATCATTGCTGAAATGTAGGTTTGCTCTTTCACAGTGATGAATTAATGGCAGGGAACTGAATTTTGTGCCTGTCCTGGTGTAACATTAGCTCATTTTCAACTACAGTAGCTCCATGACTTCTTTGGTGCTGACTGACAGCTTACAACTGACAGCTGACGGCTTTGAAAAGCTACCAGACCAAATTATGTATCCCTACGCTGAACCATATGATCTACAAAAACATGTGTTTAACAGCTGTAACTTCTAACAGTCAAAATTTAAGTATATACCTAAATGTTGACTGTCAGAAGTCAGCTGTGAACTGTCAGTCAACACCAAAGAAGTCATGGAGCTACTGTAGCCGCTCTTTATACCAGGTATATTCGGGGCTACGGGAGTAGGCTTCTTGAAAAAGGGCTTTAGATTTAGCCTTCCTCTATCAAATAGTCATTTTTGATAGGTTCACAAGAGAACATTTAAAGATATTTTTTAACTTGAGATAAAAAGTTTCGAAGTTTTTCTTTCCTCTCATTCTTAGTGACATGACAATGGGTGGTTGTAGGCGAAGGGTGAAAGGTAGTGTAATCTTATACAGAATATAGAGATAGTTCCAGAAAATCACACAAACCATTGTAATATAAGCCGTGTGGCCCGACAGCGAATTATTCTTTTTTTTCGCTGACCGAGGCGGGCGCCTAAACGCTATCTTTAATTCCCAAAGTCCGACATTTCATCGAATGATAAATAAACGATATGGGGTCAGGTTGTGAGAACTGTCCTAGAATCAACTATTACAAGGTTATTAACACTGAACACACTGCCATGAAAGCGAAGAAACAAAAGGTTCGCTAAGTGTTTCGAGAATTCAAGGCCGTCCCAACAACAATGTATTTAAAATTAGATCTAAAACAACACTGCAAATACAGATGGTTCATTATACATTCCAATTTCCATAGAAAGGGCTTTTTATAAAAGACAAACTAATTGGTTTACTGTCAAAATTGATAACATTTTACTATATTATTGTTATTATATAGATATTGATAAAGTAGATAGAAAGTTACACCTGCAGAATGATTTGACGTATGAATACGTAAAGGTAGATCTAGTAACTTTTAGAGCCGTCAGATAAGGTCCTTCCTATGAAAATTGGACTGTACTATTTTCTCCGTGGGTGGTCAAGTAATAGTTAAGTCGGCTTTAGCGCATGAACACCCGCAACTGATATTTACGTCGTTCTGATTGGTTTTTCATGAGAATTTCCAGTTGATCAACGATCCGCCACCTTAACTCTGTCGGTAACATATCTTCCTACTGAGTCGAGGGTCTCGGGTCCGATTCCTGACATGGCCGAAAAATTAATCTTTGATGAAATGTGGGTTTCCCCTTTCACAGCGATGAATTAACCGCCAGGGACTGGGTGTTGTGTCTGTTCTAGATTTAAGTTAGTTTGTAAATCGTGTGCTGATATAGTTAGTCGGTTCA
>CABFWO010007049.1:14613-28600 GCA_902155825.1 Timema genevievae
GTTAGAGCCGATTTTGAGAAAATCGACTTATTCTCTTTTTGCCCTTCAGTAAACTACCCTTAATTTTAGGGGTAGATATCCAATTCCAAAAACCCCTCGGGGCAACCCTATGAAAAACCTAGATATCAAGTTTTAGCTCAATCGGTAAAATAGTTTAGGCTCTAGTTGGAGGTATAGACAGACAGACGGAAATTCAAAAACCACTTTTTCGGATTCAGAGAGTCATGAAACGTCAAGATTCATCAAAATCTCGAGTTCAATTTTTTAGACGATCACCATACTTTCTCTACCTGTAAGATAGTGAGAAAGTAAAAAACTGTATTTGAAATATTTTTTATGAAACTAATACTCTCCAAGCTATGATACAAAAGATATATATATATCAATGATGGTCTGGGAAATTGAAAGTTGATTGCTATGCTTTTTGATGAGCAGTGATAAACTTTTTTTTTTCAAATACTTCTGTAACAGTGTATATTATTTCATGTGTGCTCTTTGAGGGAATGATATACAATTTTTTACATCATGTTTCTGCAACAGTGTATATTAATTCGTTTCAAATATCTTACAAAGTTTAAGTAAAAATGTCTCAATTATTTGGTAAGTGAGTGAGAAAGTCTGTGTGATGCGCCTTACCATTTATTATTATTATTATTATTATTACTATTATTATTATTGTCGCTATGTTTCAAATCTTCCTTCCTATCACTATTCCACTATAGGTTATAGCGCTGGTGCAACGAAGGTGACAGATGGAACTAAAACAAAAAAGTGAGAGGTGCAAGGACTTGGGGGGAGGGGGGGGTCAGGTAGACAGGCCATGTACCAAGGCCGCCGGGTTTCAACCAACTTCACATGAGTTATATTACTCATGAGAAGACTTGAGAATACTGAGGTAGTCAGATCAATATAGGAGTGGAGGGGGGGTAACTGACAGTGAAAGCTACCATAGCTATTATCCATCAGTAGAGATGAGAATTTTCCGCAGTGGTGGCTTGTGGTGAAGGGGTTAAATTGTTGAGGTGGTACTTAGAGCCTAATATACTTCAAAATATAGTGTGTTAAGAGACGAGGGGATTATAAGAAGGGGGGGAGAGATAGGATGCATGGAAGATAGGGGAAGAGACAGATATTGGGCCAACCTTGAAATTATTTTAAATAATTTATTGATGATAAAAAATTGAAGTATTATTTATGAACATAACGGGTCTACAAAGGTTCGCATTCATTTGTTTATTTACAGCACCACGTCTTACTACCTTTTCAGGTTATACGCTTATGTACTAATTACGCTAGTGTGTTAGGGATGAGGAAGGTTGAATTTTAAGGACTCGCACCAGCATTTGCGTGGAGTGAGTGTGGAAAAACATTTAGGAAAACCCTGCCTCAGTGCACCCAACCAGGATCGATCACCGATCTTCCTCTCATCGGCAGTCTAGTCTATTGCGAAATTAGCGTGCTAGCCTGTGTGGCCACCGAAGCTTGTTCGATGTTTCTGGTGTTAGTGCCCTTAGAAGAAATTAATTTTAAGTATAGACTAAACGTTGACATTTGGAATGTATATATCTCGATTACATCAATTCCATTTAATCAGTTAAAATTATTTTACAAAAATAATAATTGAAAATTTTTCCGTTTTGGAAAATTTTCTGGAAAAATATTGGGAATATTTTCCAAAACAGAAAATTTTTCCGTCTCACATCTCTACACTCATGTATCCATTCGCCAAACCATATGATCTGCAAGATCATACAATGTTGATTTGTTGTTAGGTCTACTTTTGACAGTCAGAACATTTACGCAAAGAAACCATTTGTCTTTAACTATGGTATGTTTTTTAACCATTTTTACTTCATCTGCTAGCTTTTAACTACCACCACTCCTATACCGAATGGGCTTTTTTTTTTCTAGTTTTGTCCATTATAAAAAGTCAGTTCATTTGTAAAACTAGCCTTACTGGGACGGTTTAGTACATTTCCCACGCGTTACCTCTATGTGGTGAACTGTAATTTGTTCATTTATGACACTATGGGACGAGCTCAAAATTGTGGCGGAGTTTAGCGACGAGAATTGGCACACGAATGACGAGTCCCTTGTCACCAGATCATTTAGAAAATTGAAATGCCCTCAGAAAAACACCACCACTCCCTCCATTAGTCACATGATTTTAAACATGAACCAATCTAATATTTTCCTGGACTTTTGGGTGCTATCTTTCCCACGAGATCGTTGTCAGATTCGAGAGACATCAACAACTTTCGGTAAACACAGGTTTTATTAGATAGAGGGTTCCCGGCAACTCTTTCTTCAGGGTTGTGCCTGGTCTGCTCACCAGATGGTGCCAAGTTTGTTTTATTTCACCGCAGGAAATGGCTATCACCTACCGTAATTCCTCAAACATATTATTTTCGATAGTGGCTAATAAAAATTGCAGCAATCTTATATTACATTCATAATGATGTGTCGATGTGTCATTTACTTGTCATTTTGAAAAACAGAAGCATTCCTATAATGTGCATAGACTGTACTTACACAGCTGTCGTTAACCTTTCCAAGCATGTGTAGGCATATACAATACATGTTTAGCCTAGAGACGATAGAAAAACTACACCAAGAGCACGGTAGAAAGGATTATTTGAAAGATACAAACTCTTTGCTGTCAACATTGATAACATTTTACTATTATTACAATAGTCTCAGTCAGGATTTATCATACGTCCTCTTTCCCCCCCAAGACATGTCTTCTTTTTAAGGTGTAAAATATATGTCCAGGTGGATTTTCTTTAAATACAAAATTGTCCGGATTTTTTGACCAGCGATGTTACCTAGAAGAAGAAAAATCATATCATTGATTTAAAATAATATATAATATAAGATAAAATTTGTCTTTACTTTGGTTGGTTTAAAAATTGCGTCATCGCCGGCTGTTGGTAGTGATGGCAGTTGCATCCAGACCTAGATAATATACGTAGTACATTTACTATTATTATTACTAGCACCGTGTCTTACTACCCTTTCGGGTTATACGCACATACGCTAATGTGTAATGGTAGGGTGATTATGAGATGAAATGGAGGACCTACAGTTTAACGTGGGATCCGAACCACGGTGAAGGCCTGGCATAAAGTTGTGATTAATACACGTCTTGTCAGAGGTGAAGGAAGGGTTTGACAATCAGATAAATCTGTGCCGGGACCGAGGATTGAGCCCTGGACCCCCAGCACAGAAGTCTGACACCTTACCCCTAGACCGCTAGGTCACCTTGGAGAAATTGATACGAAAGAATATCAAAAATAAATATTACTCTTTTCTTTTACGAGAAGTTAACAAGTAGGTAGAATTACTATCCTCAGGAAAAAGGAAAGAGATTTCAGGTATTTCCAAGAAATTAATAAGCTGTAGCTAGCTCATTTCCAACTCATTCTCTCTCTCTCTTCTCAGTTGCACACAACCCTAGGCTGGGGAGGGGGGCCGAGACCTTTCAAGGCAGAAACTACCTAACCACCAGTTACGAGTTGCCTTTAAATTTGAAGGTCATTTCAAAGTTATTTGCAAGTATCTGTTCAATGTCTCGTGAAAAATGGGAATCATATCTTAGTACAGGTACTAACTCTGCAAACCCATCCTGAATTACTGAAATTGGTTCAGTTTTGTTTCGCCATTCCTGCATACAACAACACAAATGTCGAGCAAGTATTCTCGCTAATGCAAAGTCAAGTGACTGGATAGTAACAAACACACTTCTTTCTTAATTTCTTCTTACACTTTTACACTTCCACAGTTACACATTGTTTTAATTTTTGTAAATATTCCTTTTTCATATCAAGAGACATATAAAACACACAAAACACAAAGAAAGATACGATGTGTATCTTGATATGAAAAAGGAATATGTCCGAAAATGTAAAACAATGCGTAGCTGTGAAAGTGTGAACAAGTTGGAAGTGTGAAAAGTGTAGGAAGAAATAAGTATTGAAGAGTGTTTGTTACCATCTAGGATTAGTCTAACTATCCTTTCAGGTTGGCTTCCTTCACTATCACTTACTTTGCATTATTGTACAGTGTTTCTACACTGTCTTACTATACTTATGTTAAAGGTATTTCTGAACCTTTGAATAAAATCGGAACAAGTTAAACATACGCTGGCTAATGTTCCTCCATAGTATATTATTTATAATAAATCATTATGGTTCTGTACCAATTTAGAAAGTGTCCTCATATTTTGCTACCAATAAAATTGGTAACCATGATCTTGATAGATCAAACCAGGTATAATTCGGGATATGGATGCGCCCGTGGCACATCCTTTTATTTACATAACATTGATCTGAGAACTAATAATGACTCAGAGGTAAATAACATAGAAAACTTGATTATCCTTGTAAGACAACTTCCTGGATGTGAAGCGTATGTTGAGACAGAAATTTAAGAAGGAAAATTCAAGAATTAAATACTTAATAACATGAAACTATTTTTTTATTTTTTTCCGGTTATTCGTTGGACAGTAGTTCGAGTTTTCGATAGTTTGAGGTGGACCTCTGGTTTCGTTCAACTCGAAATATTTACACTATTTTTATTTTATCGGTATAAATGGTATTTGTCGAACGTGACAGCTGCAGGTTATATGGTTTTACCTATAAAAATATTAACGTAGTTTCAGTAACTTTTGTAACTGTCAAATGATAGCCTCCCTACCGTCTTCCTACTATAAAAGCATTCAGAAGAGACTCAGGAACATTTTTGGTCTGAGGGGTACAAGTGTGAAATTGTTGCTATTATTATATGTTTGTTGGACGAAGCTTCATAATAACAGGAAGGGGGTGAGAGGATGAAAATCTCCTTCACAAAATCTTTTGCACATTTGAGGGTCTCTAGTAGCTATTTAGAGAACGTCTATATGGTAATTAAAGGTATTTGCTCATATTTAGTAAAGGTTTTTTTTTAACATTTTACAAACTAACTTCCACGTAAAATTAATACAAATGTATTGGCATAACGTATGTCAAAAGAAATTATAGTTTTTTTTAAGTTAGACTTCCCCTTGAAATATTTTTGAAAATTGGAATTTGAAATTTTAGAGCACATTCCTGGTTTCATTTTGATATATATAATATTCTGAAAATCGTTTGGGTATATTCTGTTTTAGGAATCTCTTAACATTTTATTCACACAAATAGTACTGCATCTTACTATCCGTTCGAGTTATTCTCCTCTGTACCATTCATACTAATGGATCAGGGATTAGGAAGGCTTAATTTATAGGAAATGTACCCGCATTTTCGTGAAGGGAAAGTGAAACACTATTTAGGGGAAAAAACCTCAGTGGACCCGACTGGGATTGAACCCCGATCTCCCCGTCTTTGGTAGTCTAGTCCAACACTAGAGTAGCGCGTTAGACCCTACGGCCACTGAAGCTGTTTATCTTATTATATGGCTATTACAAATAACATCATGTGTCCAACAATCAATATTTGAAAGGGCGCGTTGTATCCCCCTTCCTCCCCCTGATCCTACTAGAGATACATTCAGTAAATAAACTTCCCGAAAGCTAGTCTGGGAGAATGTCCTGGTTGTGAACTGCGGACTCTTCACTGGAGCCGACACCCCTCTCCGGGAAACAGAGCCGACACCTTTTATTAAATTCAATAAAGGTGTGTTTGTTTTCAGTGGTGGCAATCAGGGTTGTCTGTGCCGGACATTTTTTTAAACATTGAATGTCTGCATAAGCTATTTGAAGGTTGTTATTTATAATCACCGGGAACTAGGGCGTGGACTGGGCCGTCGGGGGATATCCTTATGGGGCGGATTGATTTGGGCTGCCGCGAACTATTGTAAACTAAAATAAATATGGTCATTCAATTCTAGATTATTTTGTTATTATATTTTAATCAAAAGTCGCAGTGAGTATGTCTAAGGTGTCCATAATACATCATTTGTGAACAAATACGATGGTATTCAATTTAAAACCATCCTGTTTGTTGTTTATTGGTGGTGTTTATAAGCAAACGTAAAATCATATATTTAGTGATCTACACAAGGAGTGAATGGAGGACTGTTTTACATACTTGAAATTAATATATCCTAGCAATAAAGACACCCAGCTATTGTACAAGCATTTGGAAGCATTTTAGCTCGTGTTATTAGAAAGTAGAAACTGATCATCGATAATGTATGTTATGATTTTGGTAGGAAGAACAGTAGAAGTTAGTTGCTAAAGTTACCAAAACAATTTTTATATATCCATACATCAAGTCATGTTATCTGCCAATGTCACTATTGATAATACCTTTAAAATAACACAATTAATATAGTAAAATGTTATCATTGCTGGACACAAAAAAAAGTTTTAATTTTCTCTACAGTTCTCCCAACCAAAATTAGGTTATAGCTGATATGGTCTCGGGATTAAATTAAATAATAATAAAGATATAAATACTTTACCTCGCCACTTCAGCTTACATTAATACATAGCTTCATTGGTAGTTATTAATCTATGCTATTGGCCATCATACTTGTAATCCTGTGTTGGCTGCAAAAACATGTCTGTGTTTTTTTTTCTTCTGAAAATCCGGTTCGGTGGCTGCATGTTCTGAGATAGGGGTTGGCGACCTTTTTACCATCGTAAGCAATATGAGTTCCTCATAAAGTAATTAGTTATTAGTCTCTCTATTTTTTATGAGCACGTTCGTTTGTCAAATATTTTGCGGGTCAGATAAAATTAGTCGTCGGGCCGGATCCGACCAGAGGACCGTAGCTTGTTGACCGCATGGTCTAAGGCGTCACTCTCGCAATAGAATGGACTTCCGATAACGAGATGATCAGGGTTTTAATGCCGGTCGGGTCTACTGGGGGGTGGTTTTACCTAAATGGTTTTCCACTTTTCCTCTTCATGCAAATGTGGGTTCACTTCCTCTAAATTTAACCTTTCTTATCCATAATATATTATAGTAATTAGTACATATACGTTCAAACCGAACGGGTACTAAGACAGGATGCTAATATAAATATATATATATATATGATTATATATTTATGTTTGTATATAATTACATATATAATTATGTATATATATTTTCTAAAATGCCCTACCTTTGAAAACTGGACCATAGCTTGTAAATAATGTAATTTATAAATATTTATCTAGAATATTGTACTAATTAGGCCTATATAAGAAGAAATATTTTTTCTGAGACGTTAAAATGTATGTTTACAACATTTTAAAGTCTCGTAAACCCATTTGAGTTAATATCCGAAGGTTGTTTTAATGTGTGTACTGTCCATCCGGTGCTAAGACTTCAATCGGCCCTTCGGCTGGTTAGTTCTGTCTGCACTATCTAGTAAAAATCTTATGTATTGTGGATTTCTATGAGGGAGAGTTAAAGGGCCTACCAATTTTTCGGGAAAGGTATTTTCAGAATTCTTTTACATGCAACAATGGACATGAGACCGACGGCTTTACTTCCACTCCTAAGGAAGTTGTGCAACGGATTTTTATCGCTCAAATAAAATCCTCCAACCCCGTTTGGGTTTGAAACCAAGCGAGGCGAGCACTTTACCCCACTACCGCCGAGAGCAATAACCTATGTGTAAATAATTATTTTCTTTTTAATATTATATTATTGATAAAAAAGGGTCGATAATCACTTCTAATAATACCTCATCAAGTATTGCTGTTTCAACCAACGACGACTTTCCATTGAATATGGTACGATATTGAAGTACCATCATCTCCATCTGATCTGGATTACCAAAAAGGAGTAATGGGACGTTGATTTCAGCTAAGACTTAGAAATAACTCACCTTTTTCATTATATTAAATTAATTTTCAATTTATATAATTATATTGTAATCAAAACTTTTGACTGGAGATGTTAACCTTATTTTAACTTGTTGTTTTAAATAAGTTTTATATTTTTTCATCCTTGTATCAAGCTACGCTTGTATTGTAATTGTTAATATGTTATCAATGGTAGTTTGGCCATTTGATTCTTTTAAATGCATTAATTATTGAGTCAATGAAATATTTTAAATATTATGAAATTTGTTTTATAAGTTGATTGGTATTCCAAGATTATAAATAACTTGTCCAGCCAGGGTCTTTCAGTTGTATATGAATTTTTCATTAGTAATCACATTTATAAATTCTTAAATTTGAACTCATATATTCTGAATTCTTTAAATAACAATATCTAAGTCTTAACTTATACTCATTATAATATATATTTGTCCCACCGGCGCATACAGGATGTTGAACTTCAAAAGGGTGTCCCAGTTTGGTTGTATGCTATCAACGGATAAAATGCTAAGCACAAACACATTGAGTAATTGTACACCTCTATTTCCAGGAATACTTTAATGACGTTCGAGACAATATAAACAATTCGTAAAGGATACAATTAATATAAAAAATAACCCGCTTCGGTGGCCGCATGTTCTACGGCGCTACTCTCGCAATAGACCAGATGAAGGGATCGGGATTTGATCCAGGTCGGGTGTACTGAAGGTGGTTTTCCTAAATGTTTTTTCCACTCTTCTTCAAGCAAACGTCGGTACACTTCCTCTCACTTTAGTCTTACTAATCCCTAACACTTTAGACCGACTGATTATACCCGTACACGACTTAGAAACTAGCTTAAATATAGAACAGACAATACATCCAACCCCCAGCCATTAATATATCACTGTGAAAGGGGAAGCCCACATATCACCGTTGAAAATTTGCCGGCTATACCGGGAATTGAACCTGGAAACTTTAGCTCAGTAGACAGACACGCTACCGACTGAGTTTAGGTGTCGGAACGACCATAAGTAGAGCCCCGTAAAAATGGTGAGACGCGATAAAGCGAAAAGTGCCATACAAAGATGGAATCAAGTACTTTTCCCTTTGATAGCTTTTAGATATGATTTACAATGTTTTTGAAAAGAGAAATAAAACGAAATTGTCCTGTTACACGAAATCCTCCTATAAAACGAAATAACACCGCTTTTACAACAACAAAAAATCTTTAAATAAACACAAAATTAAGAAGAAATTAAGCAGAAATCTTACCATGCTGTAATTTGATTAGTATTTTGTTGTAGTGTAAGCTAACCTTACGCTACAAAATTGTGAAACATGCAGACAAACTTGACAAAGAATTTTAAAGCAAATATATAACGTTTCAATAATATATTTTAATTTTGTATACATTGACTCAATATGTAAATAATACTTAAAACACCTCAGATCACATGTAATTTTGAATAAACACGAAATATCACCGAAAAGTGAGATTTAAAAAACTAAATTTAACTAAAAATAAGACTATTTTTACGGGTCTCTAACCATAAGGTATTGATTTGGTTACATTTAGTTTTTTATTATGATTTGAGATATTTAACACGAACTTTCTGAACTGACTGATTATATCAGCACACGAGAATTTCTATGAGCAAGAGCGAAAGGACCTACATACCAATTTCACCGGGAAAGCTTTCCAGGTTTCCTTTACATGCCACATTTGACATGGGACCGACGGCTTTACTTCCCCTCCGAAGGAAGTTGTGCTATGGATTCTTATCGCTCAAGAAAAGCCATACTTTTGTTGACGTTTCTCGCAACACGTTAAGTGAACGTCAAAAGTTAAGTGCATCGCGATAGCTTCTACTTAAAACCAATAGGAGAATGTGGTGTACTTTATATTTAGGTCAGCAGCTCTCACTTACGACAGATTTGATCAATGTAACAGTTTTAAACTAATGTTGGCTCCTCCACATTTACTTTTTATATTCACTAAAAGGGTTTTCCTTTGGCAAACCAACTATACAAGGACGCGTGATTCGTTACAATCTTGTTTTGTTGGGTTTTTTTTTTATTTCTATCCAACCGAATACTATTGGCTCACTGACTCATGACCTTGGTTCATAATTTAATCAAGGTATAATTTTTAAACTCCAATTCCATACATCACCAGAGGCGTTGCACGGTATATATTGGGGGAGGGGGGGACCAGTGTTTTTCCCAACTATAATCATTTCGAAATTAGGCTTTTTTAGTGCATAAAAAATACTTGAATTATTATTTATTTCAGTTTACCTGCATCTGAGCTAAATATCCAATTGACCTTAAATATATTTATTTAGATTTGCAGATATAGTTCATATCGTGTATTTTAGATTTACAAATTTAACTGACTTTATTACATCTGTTTCTAACATTTTGTAATTTATGACCACAACTTTTTTCTCTGGGGCCATCGTGATCCTTTGATAACTTAATTAAAAGCGTTCAAATGTTAGTTATTAAGCTTTTTTCATTATATATTACTACCAGCCTGGACTATCTACAGTTACTACACCAGTGGAATAACTAAATTTTAGAGGAAATGTACCCTTATTTGCTTGGAGAGATATTAGGATAAACTACCCCTGGCCAGAATTAAAATCCTTACTTCACCTTCACCAACAAACCAAACCAAAAGATCCCGCATGTCCACTAATGCTTGTTTTAATTATTATAAATTGCTTATAGTAATGATTATAAGCGGCTAACATGTAGTAAAAGAGAATTAACAAGCCCGGGGTTGGAGGATGATTTGATATTATGCTAGCAGCATTACACGGCTGCCAAAATAAACCAAGTCACCAATAAGCTATCATAATGGAATAGTCAAAAGGAACCTAAGCAGTAACTAGGTCGTTTTTAGTACCTTAACAACTTGCATTTCTATTAAAATTACGCATCTTCCTATAATCATTAAAATTCTTGCAAAATTAAATATAAAGCTAAAACGTCTATATTGTGATCCCACACAAAACACGCTGCGACCCCCAGGTTGGAAACCGCTGCTTTATTATTACAGTGGAGCGTCGTTAATCCGGATCGATCGGGACCGGGACCCATCCGGATTACTGAATTGTCCGGATTTTCAAATGTGCTTTCAATAACTGTATACATACGTAATGTATTGACTAGAGGATACATGACGCTCGGGAGTCTACTGTATTGCAAAATATAGAGGCTGAAGGGTTCGAAAAATACAGTACACAAAATATTTTAATAAAGTATATTGAATAAGAACATGTACATTATGTAATTTAGATTAGTAACTCTACAATACTTTTTAGAAAAAAAGAACACAAGAATCTACAGTAATTAATGGAAATTTACTGGGTAAAAAAATCCTTAATTGTTTTTTGTACAAGACTTGACCTGCTCTCACCGCCGATCCGGATTTGCGACGCTCCGGATTTTTGACGTCCGGATTTCCGACGCTCTACTGTACACACTTGGAAGCAATATTTAACTAGTAAGCACCCTGAGCTGTAGAACTCGCTCATCCTTTTATCAAAAAATTTGTAATTTGGCCATGTTTATTTAAAAAACATTTTCAACTGTAAAATAAAGCAATAAAAATGGAATTTATCTGTATTTCTACAGCATTTTGATACCTGTCTACCAATGTCCTGCATCATGTAAGTGGCCCTAAAATGTTAATATTGGTACGTGAATAAACTATTCAAAACATATTGTAATTTAGCTCCTGAGGGTGAAGGGGCTTCCCCTGACATTCTATTAAATAAATAACTGATGCAAAATTCGAAATCAGCACTCTAAGCAACATGGTTATACGAAATTTCGTACAAATTGAACACTAAATAACGAATTTAAAAAATATACCAAATTTGAAAATGTAAAAGGGTGATAAAAAACTTATTTTTTGTTTAATGTAGTTACTTAATCAAATGAAAAATTATAAGCGTTGTAACAATGTAACACAGCCCTATTACTCCTCTTCTTTCATTGTTGCTTTGAGCCAATTTAAATTGCTTTCATGAAAGCCTATTTTAATAAACAATTACCCGCCTCGGTGGCGTAGTTGGCCAACGCGCTAGTCGTGTTGAGCCCGACTGCCGAGGACGGGGAGATCGAGGTTCAAATCTCGGTCGGGTGAACTGGGGGTGGTTTTTCCTTAATAGTTTTCCACTCTCCCTCCACGCAAATGCGGGCTCACTTCCCCTATATTCAACCCTCCCAATTCCTAACCCATTAGCGTAATTAGTACTTAAGCGTATAACCCGAACGGGTAGTAAGACGCGATGCTAAAAAAATAAAAAAATAAACAATTAAATAAAATACATCAGTTCAATTCAATCTAGTGTGGATACTTGCTAGAAAAATTAGTGTGTGTTTCAGAAGTCAAACATTAACATTAACCTCAATGTCCTCATTTCATCATTCAGAGCTTTCGATAAGAAAACAATATAATGTTGCGTAACATTCCCTGCATTTATGCCTTCAAAATTTAATAAAACCCTAATTAAGGCATTGGCTGTACAACATATAACAATTTGAATCATAAAACTGCGACAGTTTAGCAGCCACGAAAGTCACAACTAAAAACACTACACCATGGACAAAACATTGGCTGACAATGCTACCACTTCAAGCATTGAAGGCTGAGTGAAATTTTGCTACTGGGCAGCTCATGTTCCCTTACGATTCGTTTCCATACAGCATTCGACATAGTACACTGACTAGCCGTGATCTCTGCCTACTGACAACGGCGCTACTAGACTACTTGATTAACTAAGCTTTCTACATTTTACTACAGAAGGAATTTCCTTTCAATGTTTGATGATTTTTGAAGTTGAGATTTTTTGTAGAGTAGAGATCAACAATTGGGATATTTTAAATTTGTCTGTAGAAGTCTGTGTTTAAGGACTTTCGTAATAGAAATAATGGGATACATAATAAGCCTAGAATTTCCCAATTCCAGATTTCAAATCTCACAAAGTTTTTAACCAACATTGGGGGGTGTCGCCCCTCCCCAATCTCCCCTCCACCCCGGTGCGACGCCCCTGTACAAGACAATACGTTGAGGGAAGTGTCACAATTGCACTTTCACCATATTGGACAGTTGGAACATGACTTGCAACTCAGGGTCTTCACTTCAGAATTGGTGTTAACCACCTGCACAGCAAACAATCAATTAGCTCTCGGTTTACGCTCAACCCCACATCCGTGGTCCCATGGTCCCCTTGTCCCAAAAGATTCATATCTTATTTGGGCCACAGCCAATGAATGAATGACCAGGAAGAGTAAAACTGATAATAGACCTGCAGGTAAATACGAATTCGGCCTCACCAAGCCACAAGAATCACGATTTCTTTCCCAGAAATAATACTAATTCGTCCCCAGCAATAATACTAATTTATCCCCAATATTAATGCTAATTCGGCACCAGTAGCAATACTAATCCGGCCCCGGTAATAATACTAATTTGTCCCCAGTAATAATACTAATTCATCCCAAGCAATAATACTAATTCTTACCCAGCAATCCATTAGCAGAACTAATTTGTCTCCAGCAATAATAGTTATTCGGCTCCAATAATAATAATAATACAAATTGTAAGGCTTGCTTAGATTATGATCGTGCTGTGTCATAGGTTAGGCTAGTATTGTGTTTTGTAATAGGTTAGGTTTGGTTAGGTTGGGTTGGGTTGGGATTTAGTTGTGTTTTACCATCCATCACTTTCTGTTTTTCGTTCAGCTTGAGAAAACATTTTTACATCTTTCCTATATGGAGTGCCACAACAGCCGAGGCCAAGTAAGTACACCAACTGGGGCTGCCAACCGTCCTGGATTGGCCGAAACGATTACGGAATTAAACTCATTGTCCTGTTTCCCGGGTGAACCACAGCCTGGACACAAAAGTCATGAAAATAAAGAACTTTCTGGCTGTGCCGCTTTGCGCTAGTATATAGTCCTACTGCATTTTGATCTTTAAGTTTATATAGATATATACCCGTCTCGGTGGCGTAGTTAGCTAACGCGCTACTCGTGTTGAGCTCGACTGCCGAGGATGGGGAGATCGAGGTTCGAATCTCGGTCGGGTGAACTGGGGGGTGGTTTTCCCCAAATTGTTTTCCACTCTCCCTCCACGCAAATGCGGGTTCACTTCCCCTATATTCAACCTTCCCAATTCCTAACCCATTAGCGTAAT
>CABFWO010007050.1:0-28595 GCA_902155825.1 Timema genevievae
GTAACATCATGGAAACTGCCCTAATCCATGGAGCTAGAGGTGTGAAGAGGAATGGAAGACATGGTAGTAGCATCATGGAAACTGCCACCTCACCTCCTCTACAGCTTACATGCACAATTTCCATGTTCGCACCAGAAGCCACCTGTAAATAGATAAGAATAAATATTATAACTATGGTGTACAGTAAAACTTGCACAAATTGTTGATTAAATTTTATATTTTTTTAATAATTCAGCCTTTCAGTTGATTATTTTAAAACTCTAGCTTAATAGAGTAGGTACCCCCTCACTGACTGCACGGTCTACTGCACTACTATCACAGTAGACTAAGACTGCCAATGACAGGGTTCGATTCCAGTCAGGTGCAATGAGGATGGTTTTGCCTAAATGGTTTCCCACTCTTTCTACACCAATTAAGTTACTTGGGACCAGATCACACTGTATTCCTAGACCAGGGGTTCTCAAACTTACTGGATGGAGGGAGGGCCTCATAAGGATATTTAAGGTGTTCTATGAGCTGGACCAATACATAAACACACATTAATATTATATATACAGACCCTTGAGCCAACATAATTACTCTTTCCCTTCCCAAAACAGATTGCTAAGGAACTGTACCCCACAGTTTGGATGTTTTGACCACACATTTCCAATACTGCCGTCGGCCGCATATGTTGTGGATGAAGGTATTTTGTGTCATTTCATCATTCAAATTATTTTATTTTTTTGTCAAAGTGTCTACAAGCTGAATGAACCTGTTCCACGGACCCGATCTGGCCTGCGGGCCAAAGTTTGAGACCCATGGTCTTGATATAGGTCTATGAATAATGATTTTTCCAAGCCATGACTGAAATATCCTAAATGGCCTACCAGTACTTTTTAAAATGAGTATAAGTTAGACATATTATTTGAAACGGCAATAACTAGGTCTGTGTCGGGCCTTACTTATTTTTGTTATTACATTATTGGGCTAAAACAATGAACTATACTTTTCTAAGACAAATACAAACAATATCATCTCCTTAAATTAATAACTGAATCAAACATTATGCATAGGTTGCTACTGGTTGCTACTTGTTTTTACAATATAAACAAAATATGAGGAATTACCAGCAGAATTAGGGCCTAGGCTGGATCTCTATGATACAGAAGGTTGTTTTGAGAAATCCTTCCCTGTAGCCTAGGTTTTTAGAAAAAAAAATATTTTTCCTAATTCACTGAAGTTGTTCGCAATGACATAAACCTACGTAGTGAAAGTAGTTGGGTTTTTTTACCCAGGCAGTGAATGAATGCATTCTCAAAATTTTACTTCATACAAATGAAAGTCGAGTCACTAAGGCCCAAGTGTTTTTGAGACAGATGTGGAATCCAAAGTCTGGTACACACGACACAACTTCGTGGACATTAAGTTTCAGCCTGAAGATAGCGTCTCAGATCTGCCTTATACAACTTATTGTATGCAATTTCAGGAAACTAGTCCTATAGCAGCCATTTTCACTGTACAACTTTTGGAATACTAACAATAGATAACCAGATTTGACAGATGTGAACTAAATGAAAATATAGTATATTTATTAGGCATTAATTATTAATAAAAAAATAGTTAGGGCCTTCAATTTAGAGTTACATTTGAATTATAATAAATATAAATAATAAACTCAATAAATGTATCATTGATTTATCTCCTATTTGTGACCATTCCACCAAAATCAAAGACATTATCGCTATCTCATTGCACATAGCCTAATATTTATATAGAAATCAATGTGACCAAGATCTTGTACAACTTATACTAGAAGAAATAGGATTAAACTACCATATTAAAAATAAATAGATTTAAAACAAACAAAACCATTGTGAAGGCTACTTGTGTAGTAAAAGTTGGTGTTTTTACTTTTTTTTT
The DNA here is from genome assembly GCA_902155825.1 of Timema genevievae. Classification (NCBI taxonomy): domain Eukaryota; kingdom Metazoa; phylum Arthropoda; class Insecta; order Phasmatodea; family Timematidae; genus Timema; species Timema genevievae. The sequence goes on from CABFWO010007050.1 coordinate 1,903, forward strand.
TTTTAACCAGAATGGGTGTTAAGATGCTGTGTTAAAAATCATACTATTTTCTTATTACTATGATTTACTAGTAAAAAGTATCTTCTAGCTCTATTTGTGTTACAATTCATTGCCTTGTTAGAGTACAAATCACAAAGTAGGCCTACTCTGCCTCATAGCCCTAATGTGATCCGTAGCTTAAAAAATGTTTTTTAAACTGTGCCGTGATTAAACTTAGAAGGCCTTTAGTAATTAGCCTGTATTTTACATACCTTACATTCTAGGAAAACCATCAGTGTCTGTTTCGGTAAATTTCGGGTCGTACACCTCCAGGATTTTTGATGGTTATGTGTGTGCCATCGACACATGCCACCACACCAGGGAAACCTCTAATTTCACAGTCAGCTTCTGTTGCAGGCAGCTTTACAAAATCTTTTGTCTTTCCAGCCAAAAGTCCAGAGATTGTATGGACTATGTTCCCTGCAGTCGCTTGACTCACTCCATGCAAGTCTCCAGAAACTTGCTGTCAAATAATATAACCAAAACATAAATAAATTAAAATATTTAAGTAATGATAGCCCACTATAATAGGTCTACTAGAACATAACTTTTAAATTTATATTACTTACAGTCTATAAATAATCAACATTTTCTCCACAAGCTAATTGCATGGCCGAATCATGGACCTAGGCCTATGTTAAACAGCAAATAAAGATTGAAACCAAGTTTGTTATCCATTCCTTGTTACATTGGTTCTCGTATAGCCCTGCTCTGGTGTTTCATTGTCAACTATTAAAGATATTATTGTGGATGACCGCAAGAGGGCAGCATATAAATTGTTTCCAATATAGTTATAGAAACAAATGATAGGTAGAGTTACAGCAGGTATGTGTAGAGTATTTAGCAAGAGTATTAGAATGGGATGGTCAATAGTATCTGGGAACGGCTAATGTCTACAGTAGGCCTACTTCTGAATTAAAGACTGTTCTCCAAACTTTCTCACTAGGCCACCCACATACAAGGCTACTGGTATCTTTGAATATATTAGGTTACCAGTATTTGGTCACCAAAAGGAAGCACTTGATGGGTGTTGGGGCAGCTAAAAAAAGATAGCAGGGTTACAAGGCTTGCATCCTAACAGAGCAAGGCAAATTTAGGTTAGATTTATTAATATATTTTAGCTCTAAATTATTTTCAAAATCTAAATATTGAGTAGGCTATTACAAACATTTATAATTGACATAAATACACAGCATAGAAGATTTTCATTATTTAAATTTGTTCAAATGATAAGTTTCAAATTTTATTAAAGGCCTATGTCTGTATTCTAATTAGGCCTACAAGCAACTTTTCTCAATTGATGACATGCATAAAATATAAACAAACTTTGAGAGCATTACTATTTGATCAGGTTGGGACAATAGCATGACTATCCTCATGACTTTAGAGGGATATTTCCACTTTTTTAAATTATGTAAAATCGTTAAATCTCTGTATGAAAATTAAATTAAATATTTTGTTGAATGTTATCTATCCTGAAGTTTTGATTGAATATATAAACCTATCAAGAGGTGAAACAACAGAAATCAATGGTACCACTTTTTCTCCATAAAATGAGGGTTATCATGCCCCGACTCCCTCACTTCAGGTCCAACTTTAAATTTAAAATAAAGAATATAAGTAGTGCTTTGATTTATATACCTGAATGTTTCCTCTAGGGTAAAATATCAGTGCCAGCATCAACTTTTGAATTGAGGGTAAAGGTAGACCCCTTTGGTCGGGTTTCTTTAACAAATCTTTAACCAGATGATACTAAACATTTACCACATTATCTTTATTGAACCGAAATTGCATCAGAAACTCATCTTCACTATAAATTCTAGAGGATTGTCGATATCATGTAAGTAACGTTCAAGAATTAAGTTGGTCACATTTTCCTCGAACTCAACCAGTCCTTCTATGACATCGTCGATGTCATCTAAATTCTCCAACTCTTCCCACTCCATTACTTTAAGTTAAAACAATAACATTGTGGAATATTTACTTATAATCAACTAAATAAATATGGCGACTGCACAAGAAACTAAATGTGCTCATGGCTAGTGCTTAGAAGTTATCGCCTATTGGCTTGCCAGCCGGGTACTGCACAAACAAATGCGTGTTGGACCCGTTTTTATGATCCACGGATTCACCAATTTATTACCCACAATGTAACGGGAATATCTTGCCCAGCAAGCAAGGTATGGTTTATCATTATCGTTTTGTATTTAGGGTATGGACAGGCAAGTCCCTAGCCAAGGTACGTGCAAGGTATGGTTTATCATTATGGCTCTTATGTTAACACACAGAAATAAAAAACTACAATACGACAATGCCAGATAAACACACACTACGCACGATCAATGGTTGACCACTCAAACAAGCAGGCTGATTCAGCTTCGAAAACATTTGGCTTTTATACGAAAGCTCACAGAAGAGAATGAAGAGTATGGCGGATATTCTGTATTTGAACAAAGCGAGAGCTTGCAGGGCTACTCACCCAAATATGAGGCTGCTGCAGTTAACGGTGTCGGTAAACATGCAGTCGGAGTAAGATAGCTAAAATATTCTGTTTCTATTTGAATTTTGAACTTTACTATAGCTTCAAAATCTCATAAAAGAGTAAATACAATATAAGGTTATATAGTCTTCACAAAACTTGCGACACCTTCAGATTAACGCTGCGACCCCCGGGTTGGAAATCACTCCACTCTACTGTTGGATAGTGTGTTTGTTGTAATAAGACAATTTTACAAAAGCATCCGTTTGTATACTAAACTTGAGCCTTCAAACTATATGTTAACGGTGGTTGGCGCGCAAATCTCACTAAATAAAGATAACTTTTTATGTATAAAATAGAAAATAATAAATTATTTAACACCGTCAACCTGGTTATAAGAATACACTTAGAGCTAGCAATTAAATCAAAACTAATCTAAGTCTCATGTTATTGATGCTTAAAAGGTTAGGTTCTATTAGTTTTAAAAAGTTTTAAATAATACAAATTATAACTATTACATACTTTACCATCACTAACCTTTAATTAATAGGCTAATAGTCAAGTAAACAATATAATGATGCTAGGAAAAGATGTTTTATATATATATATATATATAAAANTATATATATATATATATAAACATTTGAAGGATCATGGGTAAAAACACATTTTTGTAATTTAAATTTCAGCTGGTTGTTTGTATGTTGATAAAACAAAAAGTTTTCAAATACCAAATTTAATTATAATTTTAGTAAATTAAGCATATGATACTCTTTGTTTTTTTAGTAGAATGAGGGTGGTAGTAAAATAGTTAACATATTATTAGTAATTTTCTATAAAGAAAAGTCTTATATGCTAATAAAAATAACTTTTCTCCATATATTACGCAACAAAAGGTAACGTCGAGATGATTAAAATTATAGAGGTATAATGTGTTTAAACTATAATTGGAACTAGGAGAAAATAAACCTTTAGCATGGCTAACTCTGTCAGTGACACAATGACTCTTAACACTCGAGACGAGACCACTGGGTGTGCTCGAGAACGTTTTCTGGATGATGCCATGTTAATAATAATTGAAGTGTGCGACCGAATAAGGGTCTATGTTACATTTAAACAAATGTTGAGTTTTTGGTGAAAAATGGGTCTACCTAAGGTCCTCTTCCCGCCCAATAAGGTAATTGTGTTATTTTCCTTGAGTTGGCAGCACAAATAAGTGTTTGTCTTCAGAGTGAAGCTGTATTTGCTCTGGAATAAAGGTCTATGTGTAGTAGTCACATTGTGTGCCCCGGGCAGGCTATACCATATTTTCAAGCGTGTTTTCTTTATTTGTACACAAAAAGTTTAGTACTTTGTGATACTGTATTGCTTCCATTAAATCGCAAGTGCGTGAATATTCATATTTGTTGCTGCCCAGTGATTAAACAAAATGAGAAAATATCAGCTGTTTCAGACTCAGAAAATTAATATTATGGTATTCTCTTTTATTTTATTTGATTTTATATACATTTAAAAAACTTAAATGTATTATTATTATTATTTATTCTTGCTGTTTAAATATATACCATAGTATAGTATTGTCTTAAAGAATATTTAGAATGTGAAAAAAAGGCATGACATTGTCTTCATTCTGGCCTCATTTATTCATTCATTCAAACCTGGAACCCTGAATGTTAATTATATCAAAAGACAATATTTTCAGGTGAAATATTATTGCAATAAAGAGTTTTCATAGTATTGTTGAAAAAGGGTCTATTTAACCTGCTTGGGTGCCACAGATGATTAAATCAACAGCAATTTTGTATCTGACATTATACACAAATTCCTACTAAGATTGATGTGCTGAACTTAAATATATTATTAAAATGGCCCATCACCTAAGGTTGTTGAGATACGATTCACTTTGAATTATAAGTTAAAATAGAAACTTTACAGTGTTTGGCATGTCCCACTATACTTTTTTTTTTACATAAAAACATAATTTACTTAAATATTAAGTTCAGGATGATACAAAATAAATCAGGAAATTTAGGAAGACATTTTTCAACCTTCAAGTACTGGATACTAGTGGGGGGGTGTCAAGAATAGGTGTTGCACACACAAGTGCAGGCGTGCCTAGAAGTCTGTTAAAACAAAGTCAAGGTCAGGCAGTCTAGCATCAGCATCTTTTCAGAATAGATGACAGTGTGACAATCCTTTGTATTTATGTGCCTTGGTGTTCTCAGCCAGTTTAGTGAATAGTGCTATTGAAAACATGTCATCTTTGAAAGTACGTGGATGTGTAAATAGTCCAGATAGCTCAACAGAAAACTATTTTCAGTTTGATCAAAGAGACCTATAAAATGTATTTTGGCAGTGCACTCGGGGATCAAGAGAAAGATTGGACCGTATATCGTGTGCTATTACACTAGTTTAGTGGTTTAAAGGAAAACGTTGTGCTATGCCCTTTGCTGTTCCAATGGTTTGGCGTGAACCAAAATATCACTGTACTGACTGATATTTTTGTAAGACAAAAATATCTAGATATTCTGGCAAAAACAAACATACCTCTAAGTATGCAACTGTATCCTCTGCACTGAAGCCTGTGCCACATGGGGGGAGAATAACCTGTTCCTGTACCACCTTTAAATGCAGACATGGAAACATCAGACAGTGAAACAGATGAAACTTTAATTGCTGAAGAGTACTGTCCTGAACATAATGATAAAATACCACACTTGATTGAACAAGCAGAACTTTATGACTTAGGTCGTGATTTACAGTTGTTGAAACAGCAAGCAGAGCAACTTGGCTCTAGGCTTCAACAGTGGCACCTTTTAGCCCAAGGAACAAACATTTCAAGTTTTATAAATAGAAACAAAATATTATTGTCTACATATTTTGAAATGCGCAATGCAGTGTGTGCAGACATTAATGGCTTGATGCTGGAACTTGGATTCCAACATAATCCTGAAGAGTGACGTCTCTTCATAAATTCATCCAAAGCTTGTCTGAAAGCAGTGCTACTACATAACGGGAATAAAGTGCCATCACTACCCCTTGCTTATGCAGTTGGAATGACAGAAACCTACGAGAGTATGATTACGCTGCTAGAAGGAATAAAATGTAAAGATCACAAGTGGCAAGATTGCAGTGATTTAAAAGTTGTTGATTTGCTTCTTGGCCTACAAGGTGGCTTTACAAAGTACTGCTGTTTTCTTTACCATTGGGATAGTCGAGATACAAGAAACCACTATTTAGTGAAAGAATGGCGGAAACGTCAAGACTTTGTAGTTGGTGAGAAAAATCCTCCCTTAATTGATCCTGGGAAAATCATTTTGCCTCCCCTCCATATTAAGCTTGGACTTATGATTTTTTTTTGTTAAATCAATAGATAAAAAGTGCCAGGGGTTCCTTTATTGGAAATAAATGTTTCCTAAACTCAGTGAAGCTAAGTTAAAGGAGGGCATATTTATTGGCCCTCAGATTAGGAAACTTCTTAAAGAACCGATATTTTATGTCAAGTTGAATGACCTTGAATTAGCTGCATGGATGTCTTTCAAAACTGTTACTTCTGGATTTTTAGGGTAACATAAAAGATCTAAATTACATCAATTTGGTGGAAAATCTTTTGGAGAACTATAGAAACTTAGGTTGTAGGATGTCCTTAGAAATTAATTTTTTACATTCCAGCCTTGATTTTTTCCATGAAAATTTGGGTTCTTCTAGCGATGAACAGAGGAATGTTTTCACGAGGATATTTTAACCATGGAACACCAGTACCAAGGAAGATGGGACTTTGCAATGATGCAAGACTATTGCTGGATTTGTCAAGGGCGACTGACGAAACACTGTACATACGGAAGTCTACATTAACGTAATTTCCTAACTTCATGTGAATAAATTAAGGCAATTTGAACACTTACCAAAGTTATTATATCAACTATTTTTAAAACTTAATATTTAAGTTGCTTATATTCTATTGTTTGAAAACCTATTTTATCATAAAATAATTACAGTGGGCATCAAAGAGCAGTTGCCTTTATTTGATATATTGTTATAATGTTAAATAATCTAAATGTTACTATATCTAATAAACATGATGTGATAAGAGAATTTCTGACTTTTCCATCGAGTTCAGCACACACAAATTAGGTATAATCACCCACTTCCCAGATACAGAGAAAAAGTTGTAATTTGTTAAGTAGTATTATTACTCTCAAAATTTTGAAAATGTATTTTCTCAAAACTTACCAATTGTAACATAGAGCCTTATTCGGCCGCACGCTTCAATTACACTACCTTATCTACAACAATGGTTTGCTGTAAATCTCTACGAGAGTTGAAGGAAAACACTTAAAATAAAACATGAATAATTGAAATAAAAATGGATCACTGAATGAAATGTACTAATTTTAAACTACAATAAAAAAAATATTATTGAAACTTTTTGTGGGATGTTATTATTATTTCATTGTTACCTCATCTCAATCCTACCTATGGAATATAAGTATAATCTTACTAGATTAAAACAAAAAAATTTATATTACATCTATTTTTGAACAAAAAAATATTATTGTTGACAAATCAATAATCAAAAGTTATATGAATAATTTTGTAGAAATAAAATATTGAGTTTCTAGAACAAGAAAAGTGTATGAATGTTTTAAATTTACACTGGAAGACTGATGTGAGAGAGAGAAATTAATGTTGAAGATTTGGCTAGATCTCGCTGATAAATATGTCCATGTTGAAATAGTACAAATGTCTGAAATTTGTTTCCTTTTCTTAATGTCAACTCCTCCACAATTTAGGGAAATAAACTGTCTCTAGTTATTCCCAGACACACAGCTTTCTATGGATATCTTCATATCCGCCCAGACACACAGCTTTCTATGGATATCTTCATATCCCACTTTAAAACTATATTTCACTTTTTAAATCCAATTTAGTTGGGAGCCACACAGGTTTGGTTCCATGTCAAAATGACGCCGAAGATCCCAATCTTCTCCAAAAAAAAAAGGGTTCCAGGAATCAAATTTAAAATGTTGGCTATGGACTAGGGATGAATATAAAATAAAATATAAAGATAGAAAATATATGTCAATGAATATGAACCTGTTTTTTTTTTTAAGAATTAAAATGTTTATTTTCATCTGTCAGAATTTTTATTAATAAATAAAATGATAGAATATTAGGAAAATGGTAGAGCACAAATAAAAGTAACAACACTGACACATATTTACACACACTTCAATATTTCGATGCTATTATAGCATCTTCCTCAGAAAGTAGTAGTAGTAATTAAACTGTTTTTGTTCGATACACTTTTTTCATATATATTATTTTAAAACATCTGTCAGAATTGAAATGTGCACTAGTTTGGAAGTATTTACATCAATTTCTTTTCTTCTTTTATAATTACGAGACACGCCACTCACTTGTTTAATAGTCCTGGACATGTGTTCGAATAAAATCATGGTCGACATTGAAAATAAATAAAGAAGAGTCAACAAACTTCTTAGAAGGATAAATATGTTTAGTAAAAAGGTAAATGTTCTTCCTTAGCTCAAAATTCATTACTTAATTATTTTAAACCGTGTTAGAATCTTCCTTCTGATTTATTATAAATGGATGTAAATAGTATTATGTTGTCATGGACGACAACACAGTATTATGTCACGGATGAACTTTTAAGTACATCATTTAACTAAACTAAAACAAAAATCAATTGTAAAATATTTACAAATTAGAAAAATATAGGGAAATATATGGTGGGGTGGCAAATCACATTACAGTATGTATATTGGTCTTTGCGCACCATCCCCCTCCCCCGTCTGGAAGGATGTTTTGTGTTCTTCCATGCTAGAGAAAGAACATAGATCTCTGACAATAGGACCAGCAGCGTCTCTCTGAGTTGTTGAACTGAATAAATACAGCTGGGGCGGATATGAGGACCACTCTTGGCAGTGTATTCTTCGTGGGCACTTCTCGTCCTATTTAACCGTAAGAACAAAATTCAGCTCCTAAATCTCAAAATTCTTGATTTCAGCCTAAATGTAACTTTTTTTTTTAAATATAAAACTTAAATAACATGATGTTTAAGGTTAATTAATTTTTTTTTAATGTCCAGTTTAAAGACTTTAAATTTGATCCTTACTTTTAAATGTTTATTAGTCCTTATGAATTGGTTTATTTACATTAATAAATACAGTATAAAAGTAGACAGTATTACTGACTTTGTTGGAGGGGAGCTTAGATCCCATTTTGAATAATCATATTACTTTTTTTTTTATGCTAATGCAAAATTTAAGAATCTATGTGGAAATGTCAACTTCTTGTTCACTGTCAAGATCATCACTAGTTTTAGCATCACAATACTTATTTGATTTTAATTATGTAGCATATCACTAAAGTGAAATGACATCTACAAACCATAATTTGCATAAAATACTAAAATGAACTAAAGGGATGTAAAGAAGAGAATTAAAACTGATATATTTTGCAATAACATAATTTGTGTTCTACTTACTCGTACATTGAATGAATGCTCCCGGATACAATCACCATGCTTCGATACAGTATTCTGCAAGTATGGTGGCAGTGAAGGCGTGGCAGTTCCAACACACGTCTAAACCCTTGAACTCCAAGTTGAAGAAAGGCCTGACTGTCGTTGGTTCAATGCCTCGAACTACGAGCATTACTCCCCTAGCGGACTTCCTTGGTAACTCTTTCCAACCCCCCCCCCTTTCCTTCCTTTCTCCTCATTTAATGCCCTTTTTTGGTCTTTTTCAAGAGTCAGAGAGAAGAGTATATAACGGGTGACCCCTGGGTTCACAGACTGAAGTTTATCATATTATATCCTCGAGGGAGGAACCTCTGCTGCAGCACCTGAAGGAGATACGCTTGGTCTTGATGTTTGAGTCACGGGTCTCACCACTTCGACACCAAGGGAATCTTGTCTGATGTCCCAAGTATTCAACAAAATGTCCAAGTCCTTCAGACTTGTGGTAGTTAAGGAGACTAATTTAGTTCTTGTTTGTCGAAGCGGCTATAATATTAGTTCTACGTCAATCAGAGTTTTCTTTAGTCAAGATGACTGTTATTATTTTATGTCCATCAGACGCGTTGTTTTAGTCAGAGTGACTAAGTTTAATTTTTGTGTCAAGCTGACTTAATTTTCTTTAGTCAGAAAGTTTGACTACATATTTTTCCTATGTCCATATGACATAGCTTAAATGCGGGAGCTTTGAGCTCGATAGGAACCTTGCTTAAAGCTTCCTCTTCTCCACAAAATCATTATTCAATACTAAGTCTATATGACTTCACAATATCCCATGACAACGAGGACGTCATGCTCACGTGTTCATATCCTTATATGGCTACAAGCAGGTTCTCTAACACCTTTATTTGAGGACCTAGTTAGGTCAGTATCTCACAGCATTCTAGTTGGTACCTCTTTTTCTGTGTTACTATTTTGGGTGTGCAAAGTGCGGAACACGGCTAGTTTTGTGTAGTGGCCTGCTCAGATAGTATTTTCATTGGGCCCGTGTTGGCACCTTATTTGTTCTAGTAGTTAATGTTGGTGTATACTAAATTTGATGTTTACCCCAGGCAGCGGGTAATGACATAAATGTACTATTGAAAGCTCTGGCAGTACCCAATGGGAAAGGACCGGCCATAGTAAAATTTAGTGATGACACCTGATTGTTAACCATTTGCTGATGTAATGGACAGTCCGTCCTCTTACCTTTTATAATGTAGGCTCTCTATGAGTCAGTTCTTAATTACAAGTCAAGCCAGCCAGCTAGGCTGATTTTAGGTTAGTAACTCTAAAATTATAGGTTCTGTTGTCATATCTTTATTTGTATTTAATTCGCCATATTTTCAGTTTATACCTTTCTGGTGGAAGTCAGGCGCTAGCCCAGCTGTTTTGGAGTCCAATACTTTATATCTACTTAACGTCCTTTTGACTGTTACCGTGTCGTCTTGGACACGTATTCTCCCTTGCTTCGGGAAGTTCCTATATGTTTGGAGTTGTTAAACCCTATCTTATTAGCCAATTTAACGGACTTTAATTACTTTCTATTATTCATTAGTCCCACTTTCTATCTTCTTTATAAATTGTAACCCGATATCTACTTTTATGTTTTTGTATCAATCAATCTACATGTCAATTATTACTAAACCGTTAATTTGCATGTCCCCCTCCCCTTGAAGTAAATTCTGCACTAAGAGTGAGAGAAAAGATGTACTTTTGAATTAAATTATTTGTGTGTACAAATATTCAATGTTTTTTTAAACACAAGAAAACATTTAATATTGAACTTAAATTTAATCTCACCCTGGTGAAATATTGATTCACTGGAGTTATGAAAGCTCTATTTGTATAAAATAATAACTTGAAAGTGTGTGTTAATGAAAGTATTTCACACCAATTTTATATCATGTTAAGATTCTTATTCCCATCACTGAATGGTTAGTGTCTACTGGCTCAGTTCCAGGTTATGCCAACAAGGCTTCTTACTTTTTGGATATAGAATTTGGTAATTATATTGTCATTTACTGAGGACCTGTGTGTTTGAAAGGTGTAATATATCCCAATGTTTTTCAAACGATAGGTGTTTCATCAGTTTATTTCTTGAAAACAACCGCTCAGCTGGAGAATCAATTAACTACCCTTACTATAGTATAAATCTACATTTATTTTAATCTAGTTTTTATCTAGATTTATTCCTACTTTTATTTTTAATTTTAGGGTGAGGATATCAGCCAGAGCGATTACAAGTCATAGTTTATTATATTATACTTTATTTTCTTTGTTGCCTTTTAAAACATGCCACATACCAGATTTCACCAAGAAAAACAACTGGAAGCTCTTGATAATTTATAAATGAAAGTGAGCACCAATGCCATGTTTTAGTGAAATAATCAACTCTTAAGGAATCATTGAAAATATTATATCATTTTAATACATTGATCTGCTATTTGGAATATAGAAAACATTAATTTGTAGCATTACAAAAAGAAAACATTTAATCGATACTTTATTTTTACTAGTTCTACATTTCATACATATATTACCTTAAAAAAATATGATACATTAACACAAATTATAGTTATTTAAATGTATAATCAGTAAGTTTTACTCTAATCATATTGGTCAGTGTGGTTCAACTTGGCCTGCCAATCTCTACTTTTTTAACAAGTGATAAAATAAAGTGTAAAACTCTTTACATCCATTACTGTATCCAGCCTGTGGCCTGGGTTCGTTTTTAATTCAGGCCATATATGTTCCACACCGGCTTGCTAGGCCTGTTGTAGCTTCATACAGGGTCCCTATAGTATTTATACAAAAATTCTCCCTGACTATTTCCCCAAGTTCCCTTACCAACTTCTCACAAAATTTCCATTATAATTGTATGGTATACATGTGAAAATAAGAGAGCAGACTTTTGCCAACAAGTTCAGAGAAAATGATGGAAAAATAACAAAAGAGAGCTAACTCTATCAAAAAGGAAAGGCTGTATTTGTCTTTCAAAAAGTTAACTAACACTTTAGGAATGGATCACAGGCTGCTTCTTTCAGTGTCTACAGGTTTTGTTTTAGGGAGCTTTGCTTCTGTGATAAACTTAACAACATGCTCCCAAATTTGTAATGGTGTGCGAAGCTTCGAGAAGTCGGAGTCATAGTTCATATCTCCTTCGGCTTCAACTTCGACATCTACAATAACCTTCGCATATTTGAAAAATTTCGAAGGAAGGATAAAACTTTGATAAATTATCAAACAATTTAATTTTATCTTACTAAATATTACATATTTCAGTATTTGATCATTTTCATACCATTACTAGAGAGAATTTTAACATCGACTAGTAATTTAACTACCATAACGTAAGCATAGATCAAAAGCAGGTAAATAAATGTTAATATATTATATTCACTATCGCTTACACAATTTTGTAAAAACTAAAAATACATGTATAGAAATAACACAAAATTCACCGGTATGAAGCAGAGAAATCGCTTTATTTGTGCTATCCCAGCTCACGTCTAATGTTTAGTCCTTAATGTGCTATCTCTTTGGAATTATCTGTGACAAATTTACAAGTGCATTTTGTCACAGAAGTTTTTCATAGCTTCTTTGCATTTTATTATTCAAAATGTAGGGGTGCGCGGGATTCACGTTCTTGGGGAAATGTTCTTATTTGACTATTAACTTCCAAAAATAAAACTCAATATTTAATTTACAGTGTTATCTGTTATGAAAATGTCACAGTACCAAATTATTCCAAGTTGCTTACAAATGTACCATCTACGTTACACCTATGGTAGATGGCACTTCATGTCTGCTGACGTCACAGACAAGAAGTGTAAGTTTAGAGTAGGTCAGGAAGTCTCGGTTGTTGTATGGTACAGTACTGACCACGAGCTGTGCAAGGTGAAAACTGCCAAATGCAGAACAATTATTGTTTAGTGCCAGGTTAGAGGAGATAGGCATGTTCTATTGTACCTGCCCGGTCTATATTAAAATTAATAATCAATGATATATGTCGAGGTTTACTTTCATTTTTTGTTTCAAGTGAATTGTTCTTATCAAAGAATAGTTGTTCTCAAGTGCCAAAATCCAATGTAGAATATTTCTCGGTCGGCCATGTGGCATAGTGGTATGGGCCCGTAAGATAAATTTCGTATCGGTAAAGAAAAGGTATAAAAAATTGTAGCAGAGCGTAGGACGCCATTAGACTCATGTTATTGGCTAACTTCTCGACCATCTTAGGGGTGTTGCCCAGCCTGTTGGATGTCGGGTTGTGTTTCCTCCACAAGCTTTTCTATTACCTTGCTTGCAAATTTATATGAATCCGAACTTGAATCTTCACTTTACCTTCAAATCTCAAATTCAAATATTGAAAAAAATCTCAAATCTATAAGGACATATATAATATAATATAAAATACAAATAGTAATAATTGTTAACATTGTTTCTTATAATCCATTCATTATAACATTTATACAGTCAGCTAAGTGTTAAATTACTGGTCTGGGGCCTGGTTGTTGAGGTCATACTAAAATTATATTGGTTTTGAAACACCAATAGTATTGAAGCTCTAAAACAAATTCCAATTGGATGATTGAACATTTTATGGATTTGAGCCTTGATACAACACTTTAGCTCAGTCGATAGTGTGTGTGTCTACTGAGCTAAGGGTCCTGGGTTCGATTCCCGGCATGGCTGAAAAATTTACCATTGATGAAATATATGTTTATCCTTTCACAGTGATGAATTAATGGCCGGGGGATTGGATTAGATTATAAGGCATATGAATTACGATAGGCGGTAGTAGAATATATATATATATATATATATATATATGACTTCAATTAAAAAACCCACCACAGGCTGGAAACCGTAATGGATGTGAACATTTGAGTCTTGAATGTGATATTTTCTCAAATCGTTGAACCTTAAGGATTAGAGGGTTTCATTTCTAAACAAACAATATTGATATCAGTAAAATACCGCTACTTTGTTCACCCCCCTATGTTGGACCACACTGATATAGGTCATGATGATGTAGTAGTAACTAAATACTAGCACTAGCATAGTGACGAAAACCACAATCTTAGGTGTGCATAGATTTTGTTACACAGCCATTGATGCCCTTTTACAAACTAATAAAAATAACAATAAAATACATTCTGGAATGATTTTATGTATAAATTACAATTAGCATCAACTCCTTTATTTTGGTTGAATCAATTTGGAAACAAACAATAAGACATTTCTATTTTGTAAAACATTTCTTTGAATGAATGTTAACAAAAAATATACATGAAAGCAAGATGTTCTATAAAATTTTGGGGGAGGGAGTTAATAGGATAAGGAAGAATTTGTTAAGATAACGGTTTCTGTCAGTTAAAAAATAAAACACACCTATATAAAGCTGCGCATAAAACTTACACTTCAAAACAAATAAAGTACAATGAATGTGCCATTGTGGTTTATATAATATCATGTACATTAGTTGGTGCATTGTGAATATTAAATTAACTAAAAACACAGAACCAATTATTATATTTGAAATTGAAACTGTGCAATTATTCACTAGCTCCTTAAAGTCTCAGATCTCTAGTTTGGTTAAATAAATATGCTAACACACATATATATATACATGTGTGTTTACAATAGCATTTTTACTAAAATGTAAAAGTAATTGTCCTTAGTGAATAGATGTTGTCAAGTTTTTGTGAAACAAAATAAGCTGCTTGCGTGTTTCAATTTTTTTCCACATAAATAAAATATAATATTGTAAGGAACTGAATAACTAAATATTAGAAAATGCATTAAAAAAATTTAGCAAAATTTCTTACTACATCAATCACTACAAGTTAAATGTTAACACAAGATTAATAATTAATTATATGATATTAACACAGGATAAAAAAATAATTATACAAGTAGTTAAATGAGCCTGGTTCTTAATACCTACATCCAAATCATATTGCAAAATCAAATACCCATCCCCTACCTATGCAATCTTAGAAACAGCTCTCAAATTATTTTCTAGTATACATTTTTATTTCAACTATAAAAGTGAGGAATCTTCCTAATCTAGTTGGGCCAGGTTTTCCAAGTGTAGTCAGATATAAATTGGTGTATTTTTCCTTAATCACAGTTAATTAAAAATCTATTATTGTTACATAAGTAAATAAACCTAATTATTATTCAATGCATTACTACAACTAATTTTAATGAAATAACAAAAGTGTGAACCCTTGCACATGGCAGATCCTGTTATCTTTTACATTTGACAGAATTTAGTCACATTGTATTTTACAGCAGAAAGTTCAAACTATTCCAAATTTGTGAGTATGGTAAATAAAATAGATTGGATTTTAGTATAAAGTTGATAAATAAAATATTTATTTTTAGTGAGAAATGATAAATCAACTTTTATTTTAAGTGATATAGTGAAACCAGTAGAATAATTACAGTATACATACATACCTAATCACAGGGTGGACAAGAAATTGTGAATAGAACTAAAAACCAACTCTGTGCTTAATCCATCCTCATTAACTTTCTCCTCACTTTCCTATCCTTGCATACTCCCCTTGCTTTAACAACATCCATACAGAGTCATACATACTCTTTTATTCTTAAAACTCTTAATGTTTCTCTTTTTCACACATTTGTTTACAACATTTAGCCACATCTTACATGGCCTTCCCTTTCCTTTTGGTCCACACACTCTACCTTCATATATTTGCTTCGTCACTTGATCCATACTCAACCTCTCAATATGTCCTAACCAACATAAGACTCTTCTTTCCCATGGACCTGTTGGATTCCCTTTCAACCCACACTCTTTCAGCACCCATTCATTACTGACTCTGTCCATACGAGTTTCCCCATATACATTTATTAGATATCTCATTCCAACCACATATCAATGTTATGTTTGTATTTAATGCTCACTAACAATATTATTAATTTATTCAAGTAAATTAACTTTATCTTCCTTTAGTTAGATGGATACCCAAAATTTCAGCCACTTTTATTTTACACCAACTTACCTAGTAAACATAATTGAGCGTCCCAATCACACTAGGTTACTCGATGGTAGTATTTATCCATCAATAGAATACGGTAGGAAAACATATGTTTGGTGACAAATATCAAATCATACATAAAATACAGCCTCACCACACTTATTTTGTATCAAGACACAACTATCTATTAAGTTAATTTTATTATTTGGAATGGCATCCATTTGCTTTTGTAGCATAGATAATAATAATAATAATGGTGTAAAATGGTATTTTAAATCTAACAGTGCTTTTTGTGAAAGGTTTAGTAACTAAAACTAAAGAGGTAACCACACACAGACTCATTTTAAAAATGTTTTTGGTATTCTTTTGGATAAGACTTGTCTCACTTTTATTTATTCAGATTAGCTTGAATATATTGATGTTTTATTGTGGAAGTAGTCAGTAAAAATTTATGCCATGAATTTAGTATTTAAGAACATTTTTAGTCAATCTTTAAATCTATATTTAGAATTTATTTATATTTATACCAAAAATGCTTGATTAAAAAAAATACACAAAATTATAATAGTTGAATTTAATATAGTTTTTTTTTAAATTCTACCTCCCCGACCCAACACTTGTTAGACAAAATATTTAGTTTTTATTTGGAAAACTTACAATTTATAAATAAATTATTATAAAACTGTGGTGTACATATTTTTCCTTTTAAAAAGTTCTACAAGAATTTAAATGTATCATTCAGACCTCCTAAATTACAACCTAATCAAAGTTTTTTGGTCTTTTTCTGACCATAGTTGTGATCAAATTACTTTAGCTTCCAATTTTTTCATCAAATTTTTTTATCGGGATGAATGGGAAGGCTAAGTATAGAATAAAATTAATAATCTGAAATAGAAATAAAAGCCAAAGTAAAACATTATTTTCAATTCCTCCTCCCATTTCCCATCTCATTCCCGTGGAAAATTGATTTTTGCCCCTTAAATATTTAAGTCAAAATGTCATTCCCATACAGGCCTGGAAAAGATTCAATTTGGTTTTATTTAGCATATGTATTATGAATATAAAAATGCTCAGTGTGTCTAGTAATGGGAGATTTTTGTTTGGTTTGTCTGAATTTCAACTGTTAACTAATCTAACTTAATGTAAGCAAAATTTAAAGTTACCAACAGCATAATTTGACCGTAAAGTTAGTAATGAAAATAGCTATTACCAAAATTTGTCTGTAGAATGAAACGTCCCCTGCCACAGCTACACTAACTTTGTTGAAGCCCTGTCAATAGTGTCATTAGTAAGTTTATAACCTAAACAGGCAGTGAAACACGGTGGGGATGGGTGCGACTTTAAAACATTATTTTTTAAATAAACAAGGCTCGGATTTTGATAACCTAAAATTTAACAAAAAAATAAGTAGTACAATGATATTAAAATACTTCAAATTTACAAACATTTAAACTTAAACTATGAAAGAATACAAATGAATAAATCTAAAAAGCCCTTTACAAAGTGAAACTTAAATATACCTCCATTAGATGAAAAACGTGCAAATTTTGCTGAAATCTTTCAGTTGCAGTGCTTGGCCAGGAATGTGGGTATCTCAAACATGCATGTAAACATTGTATAGAGTTCATGTGAAGCCTAAATTAGGTATCTTCTCAGTCTGACAGTTATGTGGTCATGTGTTGGTTACAAAATAAATTTATTATTCAAAAATAGTTAAAAGATTATTCAAAACATATAAATATAACCTAAATTGACTAGAAAATAATCTATATAATATAAATTTATAAGACTAGGGGATGATGAACAAAGTTTATGTGCACATGAGCATTGTCTAATATTTTAAAATTTAGAGGATATGTCATCAAAATCCGGCCCTTAATAATAATATCTATGAAACTTGGCTATCCTATCCATAACAAAATATCTAACCTTAGGTAACAAGAAGCAGAGTTAACCAACCTGGAGAACTGAAAGACATATTGAGTGATAATGAAACTCAGTCAGAGCCTGGTACACTGTATCTGAAGCCAAACTTGTTTAATAATACACCAACACTTTTTATGTGTGTCCTAAGGGTCCCCGTCATAAATTAATGAAAAGTACAGGAGTCGGAGAACAAGGCTAAGAAAGATGATAGAACTGGATGGAGTAGATTTGAAAGAAGCAAAGAGTGTGAAGTATCTAGGTAGTGTGATTGAGGTGAAAGGGGGCACATTAATTTGGTGAAAATTATCAGGATTAATTTAAAAAAGAGTAACAATACACATCAGATTTAAAGTGTACCAATAGCAATCTAAAAGCATGATATCTGTATTGATTTAACTACCTTAAAACAAGAAAATTAACAGGTAAATTATATCAATAAGTGCATAAGATAAACATGTATCAAATATAAAATATTTAAATACAATAGTAATTTGAAAGTTCTTTGTTCATATTTTGAATAAGAGTCCTACAAATAAGAAACAATATTATTTCAAATTTCAACAAGTGATACCAATGTATTATCAACTACCAATATACACTTATGAACATTTTAAAATATCCTTGATTCACAGCTTATGATCAGATGAAGTTAAAAAAACACGGTTGACAACCAAACATTACTTGAATAAATAATCCTTCAAAGCCCAGCTGAATAGAGTAACTAAATAATATGCTCAGCCAGGTCCAACAAGTGTTCAAACCAAGCCTTGTAATGCTGATGAGGTTTAAAATGGAACTCTTACGATTGTACAGTGGCAAAACAGCATGTACGCTAGTTCAAGGACAAGCTAACAGTATCAGTAACATAGGGAGTAGGGAGCAGCCATGTAGTACTTACTGTCTTATTAAAAAAAAATCTATGAAAAATTGATAGGAAACAAACTGATCTCCAACTTTCCACCTGACAGTCACTGTACTAGTTAATGAAAACAAACTGATCTCCACCTGACAGTCACTGTACTAGTTAATGAAAACAAACTGATCTCCACCTGACAGTCACTGTAATAGTTAATGAAAACAAACTGATCTCCAACTTTCCACCTGACAGTCACTGTACTAGTTAATGAAAATGCACCCTAACACAACGTTCAATTAGACCCACAACCAACATCTTCCCATAAAATAGTCATAGTGAATTGGTTGAAACAACACAATATTCCCTTCAGTAATACTATGCTCAAACTAGAATTATATTCACTTATTCGACTGCACAAACCATGATTTAAGATAGGATGGGTACACTACTCGCAACGTATGGACATTCTGTTCTATGTCTACTTCTATACCATCCCAATCTCAACCCCATAGAAAAGATATTGGCACTAGTCAAAGACTATATTTCTAAAAAGAACCTTACATTAAATGTAAACACCGTTAAGAGCCTAGTGGAGGAAAAATTGAACTCAATAGCGACAGGGAAATGTTTAGCGCACGGCAAAGAATTGATGAAGTATATGATAGCATTATCATCAACGTATAGGATGATTTGTCAGATTATAGTTCCAGAGAAAACACATGAGTGATGATTGCGATAATATGAGTGGTGTGTAGGGTTTAAGTAGTACATGTTTATGTTTATGTTTATGTTTGTCTCATTGCTAAGAGAGAGAAAGAAACACAACCTTTCCACCCCTACCTGCGCTGCCCGAGTTCCATGTCAAACCTCACCAGTAGTACCACTGGTCTCCTTATCTTTGATTCAACTTCAGTGGCTGCAAAGCCATATTTGTCCAGGGGGGTAGATTAGCTTTGCAATTAAAAAGGGTTTTTGAGGGTCCTTTAACCCCAAGGCTAGAGGGGGGGCTCTT
This sequence comes from Timema genevievae, assembly GCA_902155825.1. Lineage (NCBI taxonomy): Eukaryota > Metazoa > Arthropoda > Insecta > Phasmatodea > Timematidae > Timema > Timema genevievae. The sequence continues at coordinate 21,748 of CABFWO010007050.1, forward strand.
TCTCGACAAATGTTTGAATATTGGATATTTGGAGTGGTCCTCTGCCATAAACGTTTTTAAATTTGGAAACCTTCAAGAGCTCTTTTGAGCAATCCTCTAGTGAAAAACTTTTGAAAACTATATTTCTATATGGAGTGTTCCTTCTTCAAAAATTCTTTGAAATTCGAATGTCCCTGTAAGTTATTTAAAGTGGTCTTCGCCTGAAATTTTTTGGAAAATTATCTGCCTATTTAAGCTGTCTAAAGTGATTTTTTGCCAGCAATTCTATGAAAATTGGATGCTTCTAGAAGCTATTTAGAATGGGATTCTTACAGCAAATTTTGGAAAGTTGGATGCTCTCAGGAGTTTTTTTTTAATTGTATTACCCTGGAAATGTTAATGAGTGAGTGCATTAAAAGATGTTAGAACTGCTCCTCACCTAGATTTTTTTTTGTGTGCCTCTATAAGCTACTTACAATTTGATACAGTACTTTTTTCCAGCTTCATATTCAAGAATAGCAGAAGTGAAATAAATATAGAAAGGGGTACGTTTATTCCAGAAGAGAGGGAGAGTTTATTTCCGTGGGGAGAGAGCAATATCCCCCCTACTCGATTATGCCAGCATTGCTACACTTGGATTTGTAGGTGTTTTTTTAAAAATCTTTGGTCACTTTTACAAAACAATTAAATGTTAGGCACATGATGAAATACTAAAATTTAAATTGAACTTGATTCACTACCTGACTATCTTCATGTGCCGAATTTAATTTCAGTACAAAAATAATAGACTCCATGAAACTTCCAAACACTTTGAAAAGACTGGATTGACCCAAAATGCCAGTTAAGTTCCTCTAGAAGAAACCCCAGCATGCACTATTCCTTAATATGGATAGTCATTTTATTGATCATCATTCATGTTTGATTTTATTTCATTATATTTTTTTATCATCTGTCATTGTGGGAATCCCTGGTACCGATAATCCCCCTTGTTGCATGCCTGGGACTTAGCTATGATTATAAGCTGAGACTATAAAGCTCATTCAAATGACAACAGTTCTTAGATGTATAAAGATTAACCAACAAGGATTGAACTGTTGTCATTTGAATGAGCTCTATTGCTTCATCTCGGCTATTGGTGGTGATTTCTTGGTGAAAATCACTTTTTGTATTTAATGTGAAGTGAAGAAGGGTGTATAGAAATTATAATTGGGAAAAAGATTACTTGATTTTATATTTTAAATCTCTTTCATCTACTTCTTAATATTTAATTTTTATGATATTTGGTTCGTATTGTTCAAAAGTTACAATTTCCTTTAAAGGTTTTTTTTTACCAAAAGAATAATTATAACCAAAAATAAGGTTTAGCTGCCTTTAACATGTTATGGCATATAAATAATGATTCAAATTTATTGTTGCAATAACACTTCTTTTCCAATCATTATTTTTTTAATTCAGTACCATCTTAAAGTAACTTGCTTGTATTTACAATGTGTTTATATCTCTGGGAACTTTACCAACCATAGCCATTTATAAAGGTAATACAGTGACCGCCCTGAACCATTTATTATCATAGACTTAATGTTTTTTGTATTGGTTTGAAATGTTGGATTGCCACTGAGTGATATATTGACAGGAACCTTAATTGTCTGAACACTGGCGCTATTTATTTAGATATATTAACTTGCTGCTCCTAAAATAATTACTATTAACAAGTAGATGAGAGATTTTAAATATAAAATCAAGTAATCTTTTTCTCAATTACCCGCCGCGGTGGCGTAGTTGGCTAACGCGCTAGTCGTGTTGAGCTCGACCGATGAGGACGAGAAGATCAAGGTTCGAATCTCGGTCAGGTGAAATGGGGGTGGTTTTTCCTAAACGGTTTTCCACTCTCCCTCCACGCAAATGCGGGTTCACTTCCTTTAAATTCAACCCTCCCAATTCCTAATCCATTAGCGTAATTAGTACTTAAGCGTATAACCCGAACGGGTAGTAAGACGAGTAGTAAGTGTTAAATATTATATTAATATTATTTTTCTCAATTATAATTTTTATACACCCTTCTTTTCAACACATGAATTAAACAAGAATTTGTTGAAAATGTTAACCAACCAAAGTAACTATTAATATATTAAGGGCACAATAATTTTTCTTTAATATCACTTCTTGGAAATGAACATTTTGACTATATAAAAGGAATACAAATCTTCCAATATGAAAAAACAAAAAACAGTATTATGTACACAAATTATATTAATATAAAGTAGAGAAAAAAAGGTGCATTATTTAATCGCTAAAAGAAAATCAAAGCTAAGCCAAGACAAAAATAGTTTTGAATGCGATAAATATTTTCTTTACATCAACCCTTTGTAAAATATAGAGTAGTTCAAACTTAAATATTCTTTATTGAATTTGAGTTTCCAGATTTTATCAATCTAAATTTAACATAGTATACTCTACATGGAAAATATAATATATAAATAAATTAAACAAAGCATTTCTTTGGAAATGTCCTATTGTAACATTTTCAGCCAATTATCCAAAATGTTGATGGACACATACAGACAATGCTGATGAGCTAAACCCATTATTTTCAAATTGTTTATACCTGGTCGATGACATGACCCAAACATAAAATGTGGAGGTATTAAGTTGAAATGGGCGTTATCTTCAAAACTGTACCCAGTTTGAACTTGTGGAACTATCCACAGCATCAGCATCACTGAAAAAAGAGAGAATATTATGAAAACTTTAAGATGGGCCAAATCCTCTATATATGGATCTGAATCTTAGAAATCATAATAAACATAAGAGATTTACTTTAATTACTCTCAAATAAAGTTGCTATGGAAAATATAAATATTAGCTAAATGTTAACAGTTTTACTATAATGAGCTGAGGGATTTGTCTAGAGCAGTGATTCCCAACCTTTTTTGTTTGGAGGGACCCTTGAAATATTTCAAAAATATCAAGGAACCCCCTACCTGGCTGACATATAATAGATTCGACAGGGTTAAATTAAATAAAGACATGAAAAAATGGGTTAGTAGTAAATAATAATTAAATCATACTTTTGAATAAAATATTATACAAATATTTACTGCTCATTAATATTTAGCTTATTAATATTACTGTTAATAAAAAGATTACAAACATTTGCAGTTTACAGTTGACTTACTGGCTATAAACAAACTTGGTTTGCAATAGTTTTGTGTTATTATAATGTTTTATTATTAATTCAAAACTGAAAATAATACAAGTTTCAATAGAATAACAATGATTCCTACTGTCACTTAATTTAATGTGAAACTTAGGCTTGCTTTTTCGAACACAACAACTTAATTATTCATGTTCGCATCTTTGATAGGCACACACAAAGTTCTTCTTCCATAGACAACAGTCTATTCCTCTGTTTGGTTTTACATTCATAAACACTAAAATGATTGCTCACACAAGTACGATGTTGAGAATTGTAGCAATATGTTTGTAGCTTTCTGGGAGATGGCAAGAAACTCTGTTTACACTGATATCCAAAACATATATAATGACAGTTCATTAAATTTAATTTTTAGTGTGCGATCATATTTCAGTTCAGTCAATTGTTATTCTTCCTGTGGGCTGAGTAAATTTTCTAAACTGCCTGGAGAATCTGTGAAAGTGTTCCTGACCCAATCGTACTCTTCCAATGACAAAGAAGGGAAATACTTGGCAAGATTTTTCAGCCAGAGATTCCATATGGTCGAAAATCAGGGGCACAATGATTTCACAGTGATTATTAGTTGTAATTCTCTGAAGATGAGAAAATAGGGGTAACATTTCAAAATTACACTTAGAAAGATGTTTTTTCCAAACACCAAGTTAAACACTATCACATTAACAAAATATTAAGTGTCACTAAGCAACACATAAAATAACAAATCATGTTTTCACTTATTGAGATGAACAAATATTACTATCAAAGAGAAATGATCACAGACAATTGATGCGAGTAAGAAGAATTGATGTCCTCATTTGTTTGTTTGGACCGATAAAGAACATCAATATTGGGCCCACAAAAGTCAACAGTTCATATCAAAATTTTGACTTCCAGTTAAAATTTTTGACATTTTATTAGGTGTTGCACATCTTCATGTCATCGCATTGATATTAAATTCCTCATTTATAAATTTTGACCAATAAAAAATTTAAATATTGACTATTTAGTCTAAACTGGAGATAGATCCTAAGAGGTTTAAGGAAAAATAACAAACTTTTTGATAGACTTACTTATATTTAATTACTCTATGGCATTGGAGAATTATTGCGTTAAAACTTTATTATCTCTTCACAACTAAAGCTCACAAAACTGTATTACTATATTTGCCTATAGTGTAGTCGTGTTTGGGCAATATTTGGAGCTCCACGTGTTATTGTAAGCGACAATGGCCCCTGCTTTAGGTCTGCCACACTTAAGGACATGTGTTTTGGTTGGGACATCAAGCATGTCACCACCAGCCCCTATCACCCTGGGCCTAACCAAGTTGAACATTTTAACTGGAGCCTGGTGATTAGCACTGACAATCTTCCATAGTCAGGTGCAGAATAGATGGGACCAGGAGTTAAGACTTTCTTAACTCAGCCTTCCACGAGTCTACTGGCTCATCTCCGGCTTCTGTTTTCTTGGGTCGGGAGTTGAATCACCCCCTTCTCGCTATCTGGGATATCAACCCATTGTTGGAAGATCTTAATGATGTATCTAATGGAGATAGATGCAGGCGTGCTCTCGACCATCTTAGGAGGGCACAGAGAAGGGTGGCTGACGCTTATAATAACGGGAGACTCCCCATTCCTTATGTAGAAGGTGATCATGTCTTATGTAAAGAGTTTCCCTTGAGATCCGCGGTGGACAAGAGATCTGCGAAGCTGTGTCCAAGGTGGGGTGGCCCGTGGCAGGTTGAGAAGTTTTTAACTCATGTGACAGTCCTCAAGAATGTAGACGATGCTACGAGCCCACATCAGTCATCTTAAGAGCGTCCCTAAAGGTGCTCGATTGTATGCCCGTTTGTGTGGTGTGTGATGATTGTTAAGTGTATATTACAGGTCTTCTCACCCAGACTGCTTGCCTGGACCCAGGCTACCTAAACTCGACGATTCTGGCGTAGGCATACGTTCCCAGACTTCTAAGCGACTGTGAATATATATGCCTTGGCCACATATAATGGTGACCAAAAATTCATGGTTCGTGAAAAGGCTTTTATTTTCAGTTGTAATAAGAGGTTTTGCATAACTAGTGCACCATTAGCATTTAAAAAACTTTAATTAAATAATGACAGTGCTCACAATCTCGTATGGGTGTCCTAAGAGTGAGAAAACTTTTAAAATACAGTCAAACTTGAATAATTCAAATTCATGTTTGATTCAAACTTTTCCCTTGGTCCCTGTAAACTTCTATTTAAACAATGTTAAAAAATCACATGTAATTTGAACTTATTTTGTTTAATTCTAAGTAAAATTGTCTCGAATATGACAAAAAACCGCCTGAAATCTCACGTAGGAAACACGTTTACTACTTGACTGTTGCTGCGTGGATAATAGGCTCTCTGCGTGCAGGGGAACTAAAGTTTTGTTTTTGGTGTTCCCTTTGAGGATTTTGTGAACTTTGATGAAAGCTTATCAGTGTGCAGTGAACTTGGACATACAGAAATTTTGACAGATTTTATGAACAATATAAATAACAGTGCATCTTCAGATGAAGGAGAACAGATGAAACTTCCAAAGAAGCCATGGACCACATCGAAGAGGTGAGACGGTTTGTCGAGGGACACCAATGTTGGCCCCCCTATTTACCTGTTGCTCAATAAACTAAGAGTTTACTCCAACTCAGAGAATTAAATACAAAATCAATAAAATATTTCTAGCTTTTTTTTAAAAACTGTAAATACAGTATTCTGTACTGTACCTATTGCTATGGAAAAACTAAGAATAAATTTATACATATACGGTATACACTACTCTATTTTAATTCAATGAATTGATATTTGAAGTTATTTTTCCAGCCCAAATAAAAACTTACCTAATTCGAATTTTTCTAGTGGTCCCTTCATCTTCGAATTAGCCAGGTTCAACTGTACTCATAAATGATGGAACTAAAAATTGTTTACATGAGAGAAGAATGAAGATTCTCTTTTAGATGTGTCAGGAAATTAATCCTGACTGGGCAGATAAACGTCATTGATGAACACTTATTCAATTTCTTTTTGTGCAGTCCCAGAGAACATCATCCATTTTCCTATCCTCAATGAATGAAAAACTGGTGAGCAGCGAGAAAATTGGATTAGAGAAGATCGACTACATGTGATTAAACTACGGCTGGGCTCCAGGCAACAATAGTATGGGTGTTTGGAGAGGTGTTGATGAACATGGTCTGATGGGTGGCTGGTCAGCGACGTCATCTGCAGGAACCTGCTGGGGGAGAAGATGCTGGAAATTTTTTGAGAATTTGCATCATGGATGGTCTGGGCAAACGAGGCCCTTAGCACTATGTGGGTCTGGTTAGTGTCGCAGACTCCTGGATGGTGTGGGCAGATGAGGCCCTTAGCACTATGTGGGTCAGGTTAGTGTCTCAGACTCCTGGATGGTGTGGGCAAATAGGCCCTTAGCACTATGTGGGTCAGGTTAGTGTCTCAGACTCCTGGATGGTCTTGGCAGATGAGGCCCTTAGCACTATGTGGGTCTGGTTAGTGTCACAGACTCCTGGATGGTGTGGGCAAATAGGCCCTTAGCACTATGTGGGTCAGGTTAGTGTCTCAGACTCCTGGATGGTGTGGGCAGATGAGGCCCTTAGCACTATGTGGGTCCGGTTAGTGTCGCAGACTCCTGGATGGTCTGGGCAA
>CABFWO010007051.1:0-28585 GCA_902155825.1 Timema genevievae
TTCAACTTGGAGGAGTCACTATGTAAGTTTCAACTTGGAGGAGTCACTATGTAAGTTTCTAACTTGGAGGAGTCACTATGTAAGTTCCTAAATATTAACAAATCGATACAACCTAAATTATTTAATCTCGGCCGTTAATTAACTTGAAAATTAACTCCAGATAGCTTTTAGAACAATTTAATATCAGGAATTTTTCTTTGTTGATGGAAGTTGGAGGGGGCTATGACCCTCTGAAATGTTGGTCTGTCTACGGCCTTGCCTGCTTGCTTCCATTAGCCATTAGCAGGTACAAGAATAATATCAAGAGGTTGAAACAGGGATTTTTAACCATTCATGACGCATCGGTACCAACAGCTCGTCAGAGATATACATCACTTCAGGGAAGACATTATTGTAGGAGTCCTACAAATGTTGCTTCTCGCTGGAATCTACTACTGGAACTGTTTTTGTTATCCTCTCATTATCTTGATATCGTTTTATCTAGTGTAATTTTTTTTCTCAATGGGAGGGGTTTGGACCTCCAACCCTCACTGTAACCCCCCTCCCCCGTGCGTACGGCCCTGGGTTGATAATTAGTTTAAATATTATTATCGATTCAAATAATCATATTCTAAGTACAAATGTAATATTCTGAGAGTTCCAAACAGAAGGCAAGAAGAATCCTTATCTCCCCTTGTTGGAGGTTTGTTGACGTCAGCTGACAAGACTCAAGTGCTGGACACACAGTCAAGCACACAGTCAAGCACAGTGGCAGTCAACACTCGACGGACCTGAGTCGCTAAACGGTGTCAAGAAGTGCGTCGACGCAACTTTGAAAGATGCTCCTAAATCCGTATTCACTGAACAGCACAGTTTGAGAGCGAATTTTCGCCGTTTATTTGCACCCACTCAATCGTAGGCGCAACTTGTACTAAATCCATAGATTCCATTCCGTAGATTAAAATGGCGGCATATTATAGTGAAGCCTCAGAAATCAGAACACACTCAGTTAACTTACTCTACTCCACTTATTATAAATGAATAAAGGTGCATTCACACGTACGCTGAAGATTGAAAGCAGTAGAGTGAGTCCGCAACTCTTAGTGGTGCAGTTGTTCACACACTCGCACAAAGTTGGGAATCTCTGTTTACCCATGATGCATCGAAACGTCAAACATAAAAACGTAAATATTACAATCAGCTGTTTGCCTCCAATCTTGTGTGTTGATAACCCTGGTTTATTCTCTTGAGCAGTCATCAATATTATTTATAGATAGATGTATAGATGCTAAATAGAATAAATTGATCAGTTTTTCTTTTGAATCATCAATTTTGAGATACGCCATAGTGAGAATGTGCTTTGTTTATAAATAATGCATGTTTGAAAGTTTGCGCATGCTCTGAACGGGTCTTCTTTCCGGGTTTCCTGTAGAAGCGCTGGAAAAGTTGAAAATTAATTATCTCTACTCGAGCAGTGCGGGCTACACTGGCCACGCGGACTTGTTGTGATTGGATTAGAGCTGTCACGTGACCAGATATCAGCACTGCCACGAAAGTGTGAGTGAATCCACAGTAAGGCGGTGTTCAACGTGAGCGAACAAAAGCGGGAGAAGAGAAAATATCAAAGGCACTGTTGGAATGGAAGTGTCCCACGTAAAGGTGATGGCACGGCTCGTCCCTAATTTAGTACCGCTCAAGGAAATCTTTAAAGTACGATAGGGATCATAGCCGATGTTTTCGAACCAGGGAAATATCAAGAACACCCCTCGTCCCCAACCAGGAAGGAATGACCAGGATTTATTTACAAAAAAATGTAAAAGTAACAGACATTATTTGTCTATGTCAAAAATCACTTCAATTCAAAAGGAAAATTCAAAAATAGAACTCACTTCTTCTTCCCTTTAGTGTAGTGAACCGAAACAGCCATAGTAAATTGAAGGCGGAACATTTCCCGTTCTTATATTCACACAACCAATTTTCAAGAAACAACATCTTTTCCTTACATTTACTGGACCGGTAGGGAGGTCTATGATTACAATATTGCACTTAGTATGAGTGTCGATCTGAAGTATGGTGTTACTGGGTTTATTTGTTGAGATATAGCCCCGAGATTAAGCACCAATTATTGTGCTATCGACTCGCTATGGGCGCCAATTATTGTAACACGGGATTTTATTGTGATGCGAATGTGGACGATACCGGGTTTTATGACGATGATGACGCGTGCATGCCTTACTGCGCACTTGCGCGCGGTTATGTGATCTGATTATTTCTGATTTTTATTAATATAAAATGAGTAAGACTTTCAATGTTGCACACCTTCGGCACTGAAGCTATGATATTAAGTGATACAGTTTTTGTTAAATTACAGATTGTTTTCCTGTGATTTTAGTCTCTAATATATTATTGTGTACTCGATGGATTTAGGATACTGGCACTGTATTTATTTTACCGGCACTGTGTGTATTCATACGCTCAAGCTGCTTATATATGGCCTTGTCTCTTGGATCCCTTGTCACCAGTGTTAAAACTAATAGAAAAACTCCTGGCAACCTGATGTTGTGAAAGCTGGCTTCCCATTGGGTAAAGGGAGCCAGCGTGTCACAAGATCTTTCTAATACAACGGAGTTGATCTTTTAAAGAAAAATAAATTTTTGAAGCGTAATACATTGACATTATTTCTGAAAACGCATGATTTTCCATGAATGAAGTATTAAAAGTAAATTTTACATACAGTACTTTAAAGAAAAATACACTTCATCCATGACTTTTTGAATACATGAGAGGGGTACAAAACAGTATCATTACAGAAGATTGATCAAGGCTTTAATGAAAATTACAATCGAAGGGAGAGTAAAATCAAATGTTTCGCTTAAGTGCGAGTGGAAGGCTTCACATACGTTGGTGGTTCTTGTCAGCGCGGCAGAAGACTCAGCCCACACGGTTGGTGGAAGGTAGCTCCAGGAGAGATGTCTGTTACATAGTCCATCAACTTGGTTGAGCGTTCATCAGTGGTGCCACAGATACCAGGTCAAAGACAAAACAGTTTTCAACTTCGGACGGATCTCAGAACATCACTTCACCCAGCCTTGTCATCTATGAACAAACCTAAAATTTGTCCCTTCCTCCACCAAGCTTGGGTCAAATGAAAACTACACCTGAAAACCTTAGTGTTGGAACAAATTATTGGCACAGAATCTGGCTTGTTCAAAGTCCACAACGATCTCACGAGGTTGAAAGGGCCGATAATATTCTGATCAAAGCACACTAATTGCCTTAAAACATTTTGCGTGGATTGTTTATTCGTTGTTTTTCAAGGGGAAATAAGATCCGTTAAAATATCAACGAAGAGTGAATAGTTGGAAGAAATATTTTGGAAAATTTTCAATTGTTCTTTCATTATAAACAGTTTGTAGATCCGTTAAAAGTTTAAGGTCATAAGAAGTGCCAAAAATCAACAAATTATCCACCGAACTTATCAAAAGAACCACATTATCACTTATCTTGGTTAGCTGATACATTTGAGCAACTGCGATGTAAACCTCATCGATGTTAGTCGGGAATTATGGCATAACCTTCCTTCTCGCGTCTTACATACATTCTCCAATGTTTTCTCCGTCGTTCAACCGTTGATTCGAGGTGTCATCAACACACGATCTAATGATGTTTAGTGGCTGTTCGCTAATCTTTTCTGTGGCTTTCCGTTTGGTGTCAGCACTTATTGTTCATCGTTCTAGTGTACGTTCGTCATAAGGCCCTTGATTGTGGTGGTCACTACTTTCCGTTATGAGTCTACCATCAGAATCGCCTAGAACATAACTTAACAATTGTTAAAACCTTATATCCGAGTTGCAATCAATAAACCAAGATCAAGTAAAAAAAAAAAAAAANGAAAACTCACCCAACTTTCACCACTAACTTAATCAAGATGTTTATTCAATTTAAAATTCTTCAAAATAAGAACGATGTTGTCACGTTGGTTAAATACTTCATTCATGTCGCACGCGATCAATTCTACTGAAGTGATATGAAAAGACTGGGATGAGCCGTGTTGCCCCAACGTAAAGGAGGAGCGGAGGAGCGGGCGAATTCCAAGCAGTTTCAACGCTCACATAATGATTTCGATGTTTTCGCGTGAACCGCTTGCGGCGAGACTCATATTATCTGTTGCTCCTAGCATTCAGACAAAGGCAGTGTTTACTATGTATTGGTTGGGTTGTATTACAACTGTAGCTCCTAGCAGTCAGACAAAGCATGTGTTTACTATGTATTGGTTGGGTTGTATTACAACTAGTTTTGGTCAGGTCTCGGTGAGTCAGTGAAGCAAAAAGTAGACGTATGCTTTGTGATGTGGACAATAAAAACCACCATAACTGATTGTTTGGGGATAGAAAGTGTTGAAGTAGGTTTAACTATATTTTTTTCTTTCAATATTATGGTACATTATTTCTACATTAAAATATGTGAATTTTGTTTGTTCTCTGTTGTTTCACAGCAGGAGATAGTGTGATATGTATTGTCTACTAGAGTTTTCATTTGACGGGTCAAATTACATTTGTATTAAAATGCAAAATTTTTCTTCACGCAAACAGCAAAAAATCGTTTCTAAAATACGCATTTATTTTACCATGTAAAATATATATATCTGTATTAGTCAATTTTCTCTGAAAATAATAATATATTTTTCAAAAGCCAACTGGTTGAAAAAATGTTGCCGTGGGTTAAAGACCCCTGATATAAATGTTGCCGTTGGTTAAATACCCCTGATATAAATGTTGCCGCGGATTAAAGACCCCTGATATAAATGTTGCCGTGGGTTAAAGACCCCTGATATAAATGTTGCCGTTGGTTAAAGACCCCTGATATAAATATTTCCGCGGGTTAAAGACCCCTGATATAAATGTTGCCGACGGGTTAAAGACCCCTGATATAAATGTTGCCGCTGGTTAAAGACCCCTGATATAAATGTTGCCGCTGGTTAAAGACCCCTGATATAAATGTTGCCGTGGGTTAAAGACCCCTGATATAAATGTTGCCGCAGGTTAAATACCCCTGATATAAATGTTGCCGCGGTTTAAAGACCCCTGGTATAAATGGTCAAACTCGAACGTAAGATTCCCTTTCCAAGAAGATGTTGTTTTCTTGAAATCTTTCCGTTTAGCTTTTTGTAGTTTATTAACAGTTGAGTGCGTTTACGTTTCCTTGACATTTTCACCCTGACATCTTCATTGCTACTGCTCTTGTCGCTCTTGAGATCTTCATTGCTACTGCTCTTGTCGCTCTTGAGATCTTCATTGCTACTGCTCTTGTCGCTCTTGAGATCTTCACTGCTACTGTTCCTGTATTCGCCCACGCAGGAACATCGCGTCAATTCGTTCGCTCACGTACGACAGCACCTAAAGCGATATAAATACCACACATCTTGCACGCACACAATTTGTTTCAATCTGGAGTAAGCACTAATGGTAACAAAGTTGTCACTTACAGGGACTAAGCTAAGTTTAACATTCGTATAACGCCATGGCATTCCTTTCATTATCCTAAAACAAAACAACATCAAATAAAACAACAAACTCTAGAATCTTTCTCTAAATCCAAAGACCGAATATCGCGGCGTTTAAGATAAGTATATTTTTAAAGAATGTTTTAAAGTTTAATTAAATGTGATATTAGTGCCGCGAACGTTTTAAACTAATACTAGAGAAAAGTACTCTGTATTGAATCTTGTTGTTTGAAAAGCACTAAAAAAATGCCAACTCTAATATATTTATTATCTTATAACAAATTTGTTTAGAAATATTAATAGTATTTCCTGCCATTTTCAAAAGAGTCTTAAAATAAAGTAGCATTGATTTTGGAAGTAAATTCTTCTCGCGGATTGATTAAAAAAAAGTCCTCCTCTCCTAGTACTGATAACATCCTCTGTTAATACTGATAACATCCTCTCCTAGTACTGATAACATCCTCTCCTAGTACTGATAACATCCTCTGTTAATACTGATAACATCCTTTGTTAATACTGATAACATCCTCTCCTAGTACTGATAACATCCTCTGTTAATACTGATAACATCCTCTGTTAATACTGATAACATCCTCTCCTAGTACTGATAACATCCTCTCCTAGTACTGATAACATCCTCTGTTAATACTGATAACATCCTCTCCTAGTACTGATAACATCCTCTGTTAATACTGATAACATCCTCTCCTAGTACTGACAACTGTCTTGTACACATATGCGCGGCTCTATCAGTCAATATATAATAATACGCTATATGTGGATGTGTGGAATCCATATATCTGGCGCACACAGCCATGCATGACCCTCCCTCCATATTTAAACCCTTATCTCCAACAACAGTACCCAGCTCTCATTTAACGGGAATTTCATACAGAGGTTGACCTTTCATTCATTGGTTATAATTATATTGGACCTTTATTATTCTCTGACTTCCTTGGACTGGATTCATATTGATTGTTCTAGCATCTACGATATATTGTTTTATCAAATACTACTAGATCATAGACAAACTGACATAGTATCTCACAATGGATCCAGTAGGTTCTTGAATCTATTCTAGTACCAAATGTTGCCTACGTTTCTCCAGATAAAAGAGAGTTTCGGAAATTAACTGCCAGGTTTGCGACCCAACCCATCGCACGGTACAAACTCATCATGTTTGGCAGAGTTATCTTGATAAAATAGACTTTACACTTCATTTAGACGCTTTATACAAACACTCGCACAAACATCATACATGCCATCTGTATAGATCCCTCATACATGCCATCTGTATAGATCCCTCATACATGCCATCTGTATAGATCCCTCATACATAGCCATCTGTATAGATCCCTCAATCATACCATCTGTATAGATCCCTCAATCATACCATCTGCCTTGTCCAAGTTTTATCCACATATTATCCAAAATATGTATTTTCTCTAAGTTTAGCCATCCATTATGAATGGCAGAAAGCAAGGACATGCTATAATGTGGTCAGGGTATGTCTCCATGATGGGAACAAAGACATGCTATAATGTGACCAAGGTATCTCTCCCTGATGGGAACAAGGACATGCTATAATGTGGCCAAGGTATGTATCCCTGATGAGAACTAGGACATGCTATAATGTGGTCAGGGTATGTCTCCATGATGGGAACAAAGACATGCTATAATGTGACCAAGGTATCTCTCCCTGATAACAACAAGGACATGCTATAATGTGACCAAGGTATGTATCCCTGATAACAACAAGGACATGCTATAATGTGGCCAAGGTATGTATCCCTGATAACAACAAGGACATGCTATAATGTGGCCAAGGTATGTATCCCTGATGAGAACTAGGACATGCTATAATGTGGTCAAGGTATGTCTTCTTGATGGGAACAAAGACATGCTATAATGTGGCCAAGGTATGTATCCCTGATAACAACAAGGACATGCTATAATGTGGCCAAGGTATGTCTTCTTGATGAGAACAAGGACATGCTATAATGTGACCAAGGTATGTATCCCTGATGAAAGCAAGGACATGCTATAATGTGGCCAAGGTATGTATCCCTGATGAGAACTAGGACATGCTATAATGTGGTCAAGGTATGTCTTCTTGATGGGAACAAAGACATGCTATAATGTGGCCAAGGTATGTATCCCTGATAACAACAAGGACATGCTATAATGTGGCCAAGGTATGTCTTCTTGATGAGAACAAGGACATGCTATAATGTGACCAAGGTATGTATCCCTGATGAAAGCAAGGACATGCTATAATGTGGCCAAGGTATGTATCCCTGATGAGAACTAGGACATGCTATAATGTGGTCAAGGTATGTCTCCATGATGGGAACAAGGACATGCTATAATGTGGCCAAGGTATGTATCCCTGATGAAAGCAAGCAAGGTGTGATTGTGTTCTGCTAATGGAAACTAAACAAGAGCGTCTCTGAACCATCTGATATTGAGTGACGTCATATGCGTCGTAGCGGCATCACCCTTCGTCTCCTGCAAGACGACTCTCGTCGGGCCCCACGAGTGCTCTGGGAGGGTGCAGGTGGGAGAGCAATGTTGCTTCCACTTGTTGCGCTAGCAGATGTTCACACAATACCTACCAAATATTAACAAAAACTAATGTGATATAATAATATTTTAGTCTTATCTAACGTTTTGTTTGGATTCCCCTTTTCATTGACGCGATAATAATCTAATACATTGTTGCGAACATGTAACGGGAGCTATTCTATTCTAGGGTAATATTTAATACACCTCCAGTGACAGCTATTCCAGCAGACAGTACTAGTATATAACACATTATCTCCAGTGACAGCTATTCCAGCAGACAGTACTAGTATATAACACATTATCTCCAGTGACAGCTATTCCAGCAGACAGGACTAGTATATAACACATTATCTCCACAGCTATTCCAGGAGTCAGGACTATTACATAACACATTATCTCCAGTGACAGCTATTCCAGCATACAGGACTAGTATATAACACTTGATCTACAGTGACAGCTATTCCAGCAGTCAGGACTAGTATATAACACTTGATCTACAGTGAAAGCTATTCCAGCAGTCAGTACTAGTATATAACACATCTCCAGTGACAGCTATTCCAGCAGTCAGGACTAGTATATAACACACATTATCTCCACAGCTATTCCAGGAGTCAGGACTATTACATAACACATTATCTCCAGTGACAGCTATTCCAGCAGACAGGACTAGTATATAACACTTGATCTACAGTGACAGCTATTCCAGCAGACAGTACTAGTATATAACACACATTATCTCCAGTGACAGCTATTCCAGCAGTCAGGGCTAGTATACAACACACATTATCTCCACAGCTATTCCAGGAGTCAGGATTATTATATAACACATTATATTCAGTGACAGTTATTCCAGCAGACAGTACTAGTATATAACACACATTATCTCCAGTGACAGCTATTCCAGCAATCAGTACTAGTATATAACACATTATTTCCAGTGACAGCTATTCCAGCAATCAGGACTAGTATATAACACACATTATCTCCAGTGACAGCTATTCCAACAATCAGTACTAGTATATAACACACCTCCAGTGACAGATATTCCAGCAATCAGGACTAGTATATAACACATTATCTCCAGTGACAGCTATTCCAGCAGTCAGGACTATTACATAACACATTATCTCCAGTGACAGCTATTCCAGCAGACAGGACTAGTATATAACACTTGATCTACAGTAACAGCTATTCCAGCAGACAGTACTAGTATATAACACACATTATCTCCAGTGACAGCTATTCCAGCAATCAGGACTAGTATATAACACATTATCTACAGTGACAGCTATTCCAGCAATCAGTACTAGTATATAACACATTATCTCTAGTGACAGCTATTCCAGCAGACAGGACTAGTATATAACACACCTCCAGTGACAGCTATTCAAGCAGACAGTACTAGTATATAACACATTATCTCCAGTGACAGCTATTCCAGCAATCAGGACTAGTATATAACACATTATCTCCAGTGACAGCTATTCCAGCAATCAGGACTAGTATATAACACACATTATATCCAGTGACAGCTATTCCAGCAATCAGGACTAGTATATAACACACCTCCAGTGACAGCTATTCCAGCAGACAGTACTTGTATATAACACACATTATCTTCAGTGACAGCTATTCCAGCAATCAGGACTAGTATATAACACATTATCTCCAGTGACAGCTATTCCAACAGTCAGGACTAGTATATAACACATTGTCTCCAGTGACAGCTATTCCAACAGTCAGGAGTAGTGTATAAAACACATCTCCAGTGATAGATATTCCAGCAGACAGTACTAGTATATAAAACACACAATATCTCCAGTGACAGCTATTTCAGGAGTCAGGACTATTATATAACACATTATCTCCAGTGACAGCTATTCCAGCAATCAAGACCTCCCCAGAGGAGATATCTTACAAGAGCTAGACACAGCTATTAGTCCTCGCACCAGAAGAGTATGCTAATATCTCCCATTGCGAGTGAATGGCAAGCAGAGCTCTGGGGCTTCCTAGAGCCATCGATCCTACAGCTCAGCGCTTCAAATAGCAACCTTTCTCTTGCTTACTGATCTACTGGCTCGTTATTATGTCTTGGCCTGGGTCACAGTATGTGTAAGTACTGACAGGTTATTATGTCTTGGCCTGGGTCATAGTCTGTGTAAGTACTGACAGGTTATTATGTCTTGGCCTGGGTCACAGTCTGTGTAAGTACTGACAGGTTATTATGTCTTGGCCTGGGTCACAGTATGTGTAAGTACTGACAGGTTATTATGTCTTGGCGTGTCTCAAAGTCACGTTATGCGCATCTTTTGATTACATCGATCAATTCTTGACAGTATCACCAATATCTCCCAGATTGAGAGTCCCAATATCCTCACATTGAGAGCCCCAATATCTCTCAGATATAGAGTCCCAATCTCTCAGATTGAAAGCCCCAATATCTCCAATTTGAGAGCCCCATTATCCCCCAGGTTAAAAGTCCCAATATCTCCATATATTAAAAGCCCCAATATCTCTATATTGAAAGACCCAATATCCCCAGACTGAGATCCCCACTATCCAGTAGATTAAAAGCCCCATTATTTCCCAAATTAAGGGTACCCATTATATCTCGTACTAAGGTACTCACTTTATAAACCAGAAGAGAGGCGTATATGGATTTTATGTCATCCCGCTTTCACTCTGATCGACGTACTTCGATTTTGTGGCGGGCGTTGGTTGTCGACGCCGGGCGCCAATATTGTTTTGGCGTCGGTCGGTTAGCAACAGGTGGTTCTTTCACCCTACCTTTCCACCCTTAGGAGACAATATCAATGTAATGGGACGGTTGCTGAGGATGTTGATTGTATTTGTGACTAGACAGTTGCTAGAAATGTCAATTGTATTTGTGACTAGACAGTTGCTAGGAATGTCGATTGTATTTGTGACTAGACAGTTGCTAGTGATATTGATAGTATCTCTGATTAGATAGTTGCTAGTGAGGTTGATAGTATCTCTGATTAGACAGTTGTTAGTGATGTTGATTGTCCTTGTATCTGGAAATTAAAGAAAAATGCAAATAGGACAAAACTATCTCAAATTCACTATAAAGACATGTTTAAGTTTTGATTGTTTGCTTCTAGGGTTTTATTGACAACAAATTCAAGCTATTGTTTTATTTGACATCCTGGATCCGTATCTTTTAAAATGAGTGTTGATTTGTCTAAATTGGTTAAGCAGTTTTTTTCAAAATGTCAATGAATATAGGCCTAAATGGGCTTATCAAATTATGATTAATCATCAATATTCTACTGAAAAATGGAATTGGCTAAATTGTGCTAATGTTAGTGAAATTATACAAGTTGTAAAGTCAAAATGCGTTGATTTGAAATTATGTTGAAAAAGGGGAGGGGGGGAGTGAAGACTTTCCAAATAATGAATAATAGAGCTCTAACTATAATTAGTAAATGTGTATCTGGGCTAGGAACTGCACTAGCAGAGATATGACCTAAGGACTTTCAGTTGGTGCAAGCAACTATAAATAAGCTCTCCATTCGGCCAGGAGAAAAGGTGACCATATTTCGGGGGGACTGCGCAGAGGGGGACGCCCATTAAGAATGTCGCCCATGTAAAGAATCAACTTCCCTCGCGTGACCACTGGATCGATCCTCTTTCAGACCTTGTTCTTAATTTATGAGTATCTTCCCACCATAATCAGGTGTTTACAGCTGCGGTTTGTCATGGACCAGGGAATAGAGACTGTAGAGAGGTTGCAACTACCACAGGCTGGAGTCAAAGTACAGAGACTGTAAAGAGGTTGCAACTACAACAGGCTGGGGTCAAGGTACAGAGACTGTAGAAAGGTTGCAACTACCACAGGCTGGAGTCAAGGTATATAGAATGTAGAGAGGTTGCAATGATCACAGGCTAGAGTCAAGTTACAGAGACTAGAGAGGTTGAAACTACCATAGACTGGAGTAAAGTTACAGATACTAGAGAGGTTGCAACTACCACAGGCTAGAGTCAAGGTATATAGAATGTAGAGAGGTTGCAACTACCACAGGCTAGAGTCAAGGCACAGAGACTAAAGAGGTTGCAACTACCACAGGCTAGAGTCAAGGTACAGAGACTGTAGGGAGGTTACAACTACCACAGGCTAGAGTCAGGATACAGAGACTGTAGGGAGGCTGCAACTACCACAAGTACCAATAGTATCTCAAGTTCACACACGTATTAATGATGTAAGAGGATAAAACTTACAAAATTCAAAATATTAACGCTCTTTTACTATCATGATTGGAATTTTGGTTTAGATTTATAAAAGATTTCAAAAAAAGATTATTTTTATTTAAATATTTTTATGTGTAGTGCATCCATTAGAAGCAGAGCATTTAAGACTTACTGCTAAACCCTAAGAAAGAAGAACATTGTTGTTGTACACAATGGCGATGGAACTTTATTTTGGGAGAAGGGGGTGAGTAACAAAAATGTTTTTTATGAACCTCTTAACCTCCTCCCCCAATTAATAATAGAAAATTGGACGCAAATTTTTGAAAAGTGAATGACTTTTTTTTTTATCCCCGCGTCTTACTCTATGTTCAGGTTATACGAATATGTACTAATTACGATGGTAAGCCAGGGATGAGGAAGGTTGAATTTAGAGGAAGTGTACTCACATTTGCGTGGAGGTAGAATGGAAAACAATTTTGGAAACACCACCCTCAATACACCCGAGCCTGCTTCGAGCCCCGATCTCGCTGTAATCGTTAGTCTAGCCTAGTGCGAGTCCGACGCCTTAGAGCAAGTGTCTATAGGTTATTTGAAGTTTGATACAAAGACATCTTAAGCTCCACATTAAAAATGTCGGGGAAAGGGTGTTGAACAGCGTAACCTCCCCCCCCCCATGTAGCCGGCCAGATCAATACAAATCAATCTAAATAAAACGGATAAACAAATATCTCTATAAGCCAGCGGCATTTTTTTTAAGGCGGACAATAAAAGGAATAAAAAGTGTGTTCCTTGTGGGAGAGAATGAAGTCAGTCCGTAATTATTTGTTCAGACAGACAGACAGACAGACCTGTTGAAGACAGTATTGATTTCATCAAGAATAAGTAGTCAGAGTTGAAGAAATAGGTCTATACTGGGTGACAAGGAACTATCAGTCGAAAGGACAGTTCCTACAGTTCTGAATAAACTGGGACTATTATTATTATTATTATTATTATTACTGTATAGTGTGTTCCAAAAGACAAGCTAATCAGTTATTTCTAATGAAAGTGTCTGCCAGTGAGTCACTGTCCTTATGAAAGTGTCTTCCAGTGAGTCACTGTCCTAATGAAAGTGTCTTCCAGTGAGTCACTGTCCTAATGAAAGTGTCTGCCAGTGAGTACACTGTACTAATGAAAGTGTCTGTCCTAATGAAAGTGTCTGCCAGTGAGTCACTGTCCTAATGAAAGTGTCTGCCAGCTAGTCACTGTCCTAATGAAAGTGTCTTCCAGTGAGTCACTGTCCTAATGAAAGTGTTTGCCAGTGAGTTACGGTACTTATGAAAGTGTCTGCCAGTGAGTCACTGTCCTAATGAAAGTGTCTGCCAGCTAGTCACTGTCCTAATGAAAGTGTCTGCCAGTGAGTTACTATACTAATAAAATTGTCTGCCAGTGAGTCACTGTTCTAATGAAAGTGTCTGCCAGTGAGTTACGGTACTTATTAAAGTGTCTGCCAGTGAGTTACTGTCCTAATGAAAGTGTCTGTCCTAATGAAAGTGTCTGCCAGTGAGTCACTGTCCTAATGAAAGTGTCTGCCAGATAGTCACTGTCCTAATGAAAGTGTCTGCCAGTGAGTTACTATACTAATGAAAGTGTCTGCCAGCTAGTCACTGTCCTAATGAAAGTGTCTTCCAGTGAGTCACTGTCCTAATGAAAGTGTCTGCCAGTGAATTACTGTACTAATGAAAGTGTCTGCCAGTGAGTCACTGTCCTAATGAAAGTGTCTGCCAGTGAGTCACTGTCCTAATGAAAGTGTCATGCCAGTAAGTCACTGTCCTAATGAAAGTGTCTGCCAGTGAGTTACTATACTAATAAAATTGTCTGCCAGTGAGTCACTTTTCTAATGAAAGTGTCTGCCAGTGAGTCACTGTCTTAATGAAAGTGTCTGCCAGTGAGTCACTGTCCTAATGAAAGTGTCTGCCAGTGAGTTACTGTACTAATGAAAGTGTCTGCCAGTGAGTCACTGTCCTAATGAAAGTGTCTGCCAGTGAGTCACTGTCCTAATGAAAGTGTCATGTCCTAATGAAAGTGTCTGCCAGTGAGTTAGGTACTTATGAAAGTGTCTGCCAGTGAGTCACTGTCTTAATGAAAGTGTCTGCCAGTGAGTCACTGTCCTAATGAAAGTGTCTTCCAGTGAGTCACTGTCCTAATGAAAGTGTCTTCCAGTGAGTCACTGTCCTAATGAAAGTGTCTGCCAGTGAGTACACTGTCCTAATGAAAGTGTCTGCCAGTGAGTCACTGTCCTAATGAAAGTGTCTGCCAGTGAGTCACTGGTCCGCTGCTTGATGTACAGACTTGAGTCCTGCCCACTGTGGTTGCCATGACAACTCACACAATCACCCCGGACTGGCTCTATATTTAGCCCACCTGTACCCCTGCGGGGCGAGGGGGGTGTTACAAGCACAACATTGCTGTATTACACACCCCCACTGCTGTGGCTCGGAGGCTTGTCATTGTGAGATGCTCCATTACTGCCCCCAGTCATATAGCTTAGGGGCTTATCATTGTGAGATGCTTCGTTGCTGCCCCCAGTGATATAGCTTGGTGGCTTATCATTGTGAGATGCTTCGTTGCTGCCCCCAGTGATATAGCTTGGTGGCTTATCATTGTGAGATGCTTCGTTGCTGCCCCCAGTGATATAGCTTGGTGGCTTATCATTGTGAGATGCTTCGTTGCTGCCCCCAGTGATATAGCTTGGTGGCTTATCATTGTGAGATGCTTCGTTACTGCCCCCAGTGATATAGCTTAGGGGCTTATCATTGTGAGATGCTTCGTTACTGCCCCCAGTGATATAGCTTGGTGGCTTATCATTGTGAGATGCTTCGTTAGTTTCAACTGTCTAATACTTGGCTCTATAGTCCGTCATTAGTTCAGCAATATCCACCATTATCAATGTCCGCCCTAAGCAATATCCACACGTAGCAATAGCCACCATTAACAATATCCACCATTATCACTGTCCACACTTAGCAATATCCACCATTATCATTGTACACACTTAGCAATATCCTCCATTATCACTGTCCACACTTAGAAATATCCACACGTAGCAATAGCCACACTTAGCAATATCCACCATTATCACTGTACACACTTAGCAATATCCACCATTAGCACTCTACACACTTAGCAATATCCTCCATTATCATTGTACACACTTAGAAATATCCACACGTAGCAATAGCCACACTTAACAATATCCACCATTATCACTGTACACACTTCGCAATATCCACCATTAGCACTCTACACACTTAGCAATATCCTCCATTATCATTGTACACACTTGGCAATATCCTCCATTATCACTATCCACACTTATCAATATCCACCGTTAGCAATATTCACCATTAGCAATATCCACAATTATCACTATCCACACTTAGCAAAATCCGTCCTTAGCACTTTCCACCCTAAGTAATATCCACACGTAGCAATAGCCACACTTAGCAATATCCTCCATTATCACTATCCACACTTAGAAATCAATATCCACCATTAGCACTATCCATTGCAGGCGACAAATCTAAGCAGAGTTGAAAAAATCCAGGATATTAAAATATAAACCACAACCCAGTTTAATGGGTTTTTAATAGTTTTTTTAATAATTTTTAGAGAGGTTTAATACAATATACTACGTATGGTAACAGATTTAATCAATCAAGTAAATATAGCGATATCAAGTGATATATGTTTTTATTTTTATATATAAAGAGACAAAATAAAGGAAAACACTAATGCAACAATACACTATAGTTTATTTAAATGATTTCCAGCAATTTTTTGTGAGAGAAAAATAGTAAATAGGACCTAAATTACATTTTGTTTAGCTGCTTAGCTAGCAACCTAGTTCTGTAAATTAAGACTTAATTTACAGGGAAAATGATGTGTATCATTAATATTATATTACATTAAAGCTATAATTTATTTTAAGAAATACAAACAAAAGACAGTGGTTAATAAAATTATTCTAAAGGATGTTTCATTTAATAATGTTGGTAAAATCTCTGGTACTTGTATTAGAAGATTAGAATGTTCCAAGTTTAAATTGTATGGGTATTTTCTTTGAATTATTCAAATACATTTGTTTGATCTAGGCTTATGCTAAGTTTGTTAAGTTCAAATTCTAATCTACATGTTACATATTCACTAAAAGTAATTAATCATATTTGAAATTATTAGAATAGAAAAAGGCTAATCCTTTTCAAAAATCAATCACACTATTGCTTTGTATGCAAAATAAAATAAGTGGATTTTATTGTGTTTTTTTAAGTTGGCTTTTTTTTTGTATAAAACCCACATGGTTTATTTTGGAATGTGCAAAATTATAAGTATCCTGACTTTAAGGGGCCCGAGCACATTGCCGCTTGCCCCCTGAATTCTAGGGTGTCCGCTCTTCACCCCCACCCCTCAGTGTGAGGGATTTAAGATACAAGAAACACAAACTTAACTTAAGAGTAAAGAAACCAATAAATAAGATTAATTGTTTCGACGAAACCAGACCAAAATCGATTGAGAATGAAAAGAGCGTTTAGTTTAAAAATAACCCCCCAAAGAGAAGCATAAGAAGTAACCAGCAGGAGCGCTAGTAGTAGAGTCCACTGCACACAAGAACTTACGGACGCAAACTAGAAAGATAGTACATTTTCGTGATCAACTTATTGCTATCTTTCTATACCGGAGTATTCTGGTTGCGCTAGTTATGTTCTGTTGAATATCAACTTATTGCTATCTATTTATACCGGTGTATTCTGGTTGCGCTAGCTAGGTTCTGTTGAATATCAACTTATTGCTATCTATCTATACCGGAGTATTCTCGTTGCGCTAGCTAGGTTCTGTTGAATATCAACTTATTGCTATCTATCTATACCGGTGTATTCTGGTTGCGCTAGCTAGGTTCTGTTGAATATCAACTTATTGCTATATATCTATACCGGAGTATTCTGGTTGCGCAAGTTAGGTTCTGTTGAATATCAACTTATTGCTAGCTATCTATACCGGTGTATTCTGGTTACGCTAGTTAGGTTCTGTTGAATATCAACTTATTGCTAGATATCTATACCGGAGTATTCTGGTTGCGCTAGTTAGGTTCTGTTGAATATCAACTTATTGCTATCTATTTATACCGGTGTATTCTGGTTGCGCTAGCTAGGTTCTTTTGAATATCAACTTATTGCAATCTATCTATACCGGAGTATTCTGGTTGCGCTAGTTAGGTTCTGTTGAATATCAACTTATTGCTATCTATCTATACCGGTGTATTCTGGTTACGCTAGTTAGGTTCTGTTGAATATCAACTTATTGCTAGCTATCTATACCGGTGTATTCTGGTTGCGCTAGCTAGGTTCTGTTGAATATCAACTTATATGCTAGCTATCTATACCGGAGGATTCTGGTTGCGCTGTTTAGGTTCTGTTGAATATCAACTTATTGCTAGCTATCTATACCGGTGTATTCTGGTTGCGCTAGTTAGGTTCTGTTGAATATCAACGTGCAAAGGTTTATTTGTATTGTATCGATACTATCGTTAACTAGAGAGTGAAACAGTTTATAATATTGTTATTTATTTCAAAGAAGACTACCGTGATTGCTTTATATAAAAGGGATTCAGAAACATTAATTACCAATGTACGTAAAAAAAAAATCAGAATGGTTCAGTCCGTTGTAGTAAAAACTCAAGTGAAGGTGTAGATGTGTCTACAATGAATTCGAAAACAACTTTATAGTCACAGGGCGAAATGTCTACATGGACGTCAACAACAGAAGTTGTTAGGCTTCCTTCTCAAACATAAACTACTAAAGCACAAGGACATAGCTTTAGTAAAAGAAACTTCCAGCCTCATTGGCTGAAAACTTACCCGTGGTTGGAATATGAAAACTCGAAAGACGTAGTTTCCTGTAAAATTTGCACATTAACATTCAATCAAAAATGCATTACTTTTTCATCAAAATTAGAAATGACTTTCATTGAACTTGGCTTTCAAAAACTATATATATATATAAAATCTCTAGCAAAATTGAAAATACATGAAATATCTGAATTCCTCCAAAACTGTCTTAAAGTTGGGGTTCATGAAATATAGAAATATAGAGCTGGAATAAAACAGGATAGCTTCGATGAAGAGACTATCATCCCAAAAGTTTGTGGCTGTCCAAGGACTCGCGATTCATGGCAAAACTGATGAGTCAAGCAACTTTGTTAACATTTTGAGGCAGAGGTGCGAAGACTGCCCAATTTTAGAGAAAGGGGTGGATCGGGATTAATTTAAATGATGCTCTCATGAAACTTGCGACGAGAGTTTAGAAATCATGAGTCATTACGTGACACGTAACTTGACTTCTCGGATCACTGCTGTCTGTCCACATTATCTTGGATGTCCTTAGTAATATTAATAAATGTATCGGCCACTAACTGCAGAGGCCATAGTTTTGACGGCGCTCAGAATCTGGCAGCATATTTTAGTGGGGTACAAATCAGAATGAAGAGAGAAGACCTGAGATTTGGCTTCGTGCATTGCATGGATCATTCTTTGAGTCTTACTGTGCAGGACATGAGAAAGCAAATTAACGGATGCCGTGACGCACTTAACCTGGTACATGACATAATTAATTTTTCAAAACTCTCCAAAAAGGATAGGCGTCTTAAAAAAACACCTTCAAAGTCAGTTCAGCAAAGGACCTTATTATAATCTGCCTCCCCTTTTCCCAATTCATTGGACAGTGCTATATAAATATATTTCGTCCATCCTCCCCAATTACAACGAACTCGCCAGCTTCATGGAGGAATTAGCAGAGTTAGAATAATAGGATGCTGGTACCAAAGCCATTGGCTTTATCATTCAAATGGAAATTTTCGACTTTTTTTCTGTCATCTTTCTTGGCTTTGCAAAGTTTTCGGCCACGTGGATATGGTCAACAGTGCCCTTCAAGGGGAATCACTTCACTTTCAGTAGGCCTCAGAAATGATTGCTACGTTATTTGCACTCCTGAGAAATTTCAGAACGCAGTTTGAAGATTTATGGAACAAAACAAACACAAAATCAGAAAATCTAAGTGTCTCAAAGCTGAGGACACCAAGAAGAAGGAGAATTACTCAACGAATAGATGATACAAGCAACAGGTACGTTCTTACATTTACCACCCCAAAGATATTCTATCATCAGGTTCTCAATAAAGTTGTCGATACCCTCGTAGAGTGCATCAGGATCCGATTCCAGTCAAAGCTTATTGACTTCGTGGTTAACTCCAAACACTTTCTCACCGGCATGGTAAATGAGTTTTAGGAGTTCAGTGAACATTTTAAAGATGACATTGACGGAGAAAGAGTGGTTTCACACATATGCTCATTGATATCTTGAAAACCAGGAAGGAAAGGGTTGGCAGCGTGACATCTGTGGTTGACTCTCTTCAGGGAAATTCGCAAACGAAGGACATGCTTCCAGAGCTGGTGAAGTTCGTCCAACTCCTCCTGACGATCCCTGTGTCAAGTTCCACAGCAGAGAGATCATTTTAAAGCCTGAGAATACTTCAAACCAGTGGCGGCTCCTGTATATGAGCACGTGTGCAAGTGAACGCCCAATATTTTGTTTACAACTATAACATACTATCTTAGTTTTAAATAATTAATTAGTCCATCTAAATAAATATACGTGATAATTTACTACCCTAAACAATCACATTCTTCTATTGTAATTAGCGCTTTTCTGGTGTCATGTAGGCAACTTTGTCGTGTGCACGCGCGGGACTTAAGGTCGTGTATGAAGTTGGAAGCACGGTATAGAAATAGTTGTTACAGTTGAAGTACTAATGCGCATGCGCACGACAGAATTACGTAGCTCTTATGGGGATTTAACATCGTGGATGTGCACATTGTTGAGTTGTGAACACTGGAGTGTTTTAACTATCTCCCCCTTATCACAAGTCACAGCGCTCGAAAGTCGGGTCAGTTGAACTTATCCAAGATTACTGGAAAGTTTGTGACTCTCGTGAGTCCAGTCACTATTTAGTCGAGAGCAGGTATCCCCAAGCACTTTTTGAACGAATCATTTTAAGTAACTGTGTTTCTGTTGATTGGTAATTCGGGAGTGAAGCTTGAAAAAATATATTTTATAAAAACACTACAGAGCCCCTGCCCTAGATTGAAATGTTTATTTAAAACTAGCATAACAGTGTTGAAACTAAGTGAGTGAAAGAACTGGTCTAGCTAACTTGTTTTGTGATGAGTTAGTAAATATTAGGAAAGAACGCTAACAACTCATAACAACTTTTCCCCTTTGTGATCGGAAACTGGGCCGAATTGGGCTATAAAGGGTTTTGATTTAGAACAATCGTGGCTGACACATTAAGATATACTCAGAAGCAGTCACTCTGCCCGTCATTGGGACCACATGAATTAGAACATCGGGTACTTGTGTTAGACGTAAACCGCCGTGCCCAGGGTACCGGGTTCGAGTCTGGTAGGGGGTCGCGAGCGGTGTCAGTCGAGCCAGTAGTTAAGTATTCCTCGCTAAGCCATTTCTCACACATCATAGCTCTTATATAATTTTGTAACATCTTTTTAACATCACATTCTTGTATTAACTCTTAGTGCTACCAATAAACCCAAAAGACAGAGCCATCAGTATAATTTTGAACCCAACCATCTATTTTCCACCGTCCTGCCCATCTCCTAAGATATCCTGACAGATTAGGCCCATGGAAAGGGGGGTAGGGGGGCAGTGACAATACTTTATTTAGACTTGCCTCACCATATATAGAAAATAATAATAATAATAATAATGTATATTGTAAAATGAATATTAGCATGTTGAAAGTGTAAATAGGCATAACATCGTTGTTTTCTTTGTTTGTAATATTTCTTTAAAGATGAATACGTTGCAATATATTCTAAATAATGATAAATTAATTCATCATGATAGTAAAAGTCATTAAAAATGATAAGATCTGATAAACCAAGTTTAATTGATTTTTTTTAAATTACAAACGCAAATTCTGAGTTAACAAAACATTTATTAAAAATATTCTTGACAATGTGGCTGTAATTCATTAAATTGTTTGTATTGTTAACCTTGTTGGTTTTTTTGTAAATACACGGACAAAGATGGCTAGTCAGGCCACTTCACAAGCAGGGAATATAAAAACAACCAACATTAACATTTCCACGAGAATTGTCAAAAGTCTGTACTCTTCGTTTAACCTGAATAATAGCGACCTCTCCCGGCCTAATCCCCTCTGCTGTACCTTTGTGGTTGATAGATAGATAGGTAGATAGATAGATAGATAGATAGATAGATAGATAGATAGATCTAGACGGTTAATTTTTAAATTGAGTATGTACAACTATGTAGAGATATTCTTTAAATTGAAAAATGATACGGTAATCGAGCCCCGGACCTTTGGCTTAGTACGCCAATGCTCTAACCACTGCGCTATCCAGGAATCTTCCTGTACCCAGGGTAGCTTCTCACTCATATTTGAAGGCAGAGTCTGAGATGGACGTGTGTAAATTCTCGGCTACATTTGAGCGATCAAATTAGATCACTAGCTGTCGGATCAGTAAAGAATGACTCCTGGATAGCTCAGTGGTCATATCATTGACGTACTAAGCCAGAGGTACCGGGTTCGATTCCCGTGTCCAGGTTTCATTTTTAATTTAAATAATATTATGTTTAGATGTGGCTTTAAGCGTGTTTAACAAATATAATAGCTTGGCTATTTAACACACTATGTATAGCTCTATATATATATATATACATGCAGCCCTATGTAAATATGTATAGTAAATATGTATGCGGGCCTATTTATACATATGTAGGTGCCATTATTTTTTCTGTCTGTTTTTAGCACTGTGTCTTACTACCCGTTTGAGTTGAACGCTTAGATACTAATTATACTAATGGGTTAATAAGACTCAATTTAGATTAAATGTGCCCGCATTTGCGCGAAGTTGGAGTGGAAAACAATTTTGGAAAAATCTCAGTGCACCCGACCAGTATCGAACCCCGATTTCCCCGTCCTCAGTAGTCTAGTCCGACACGAGAGTAGCGCGTTAGATCACGCGGCCACCGAGGCGGGTGTGTGCTTTGTTGATTTAATTAAACTTTATATGGATTCATATATTTATGTTGGTATTGTCTTGTTAAAATCAAGTTAAATATGTATAATTCTTCAAAATTCGTTATCCATTTATTAAATTTAAATTGCTAAAATGTTTTTCGGGATTCCTAAACATAAATAAGCAAAAACAAAGGTGTTGGAGAATACGTTCGGGTCATTCGAAATAAATCAGGTATTAGAGCTTATCAAGGTTAATGGTTAATGAATAATGATAGGGGGAGATAGAAAATGTTGAACTTAGAGAACCAGGCAAGTTTATTAGTTGGTAATTAAGTGGGGCCACACAATTATTTTTTAGGTTGGCACCTCTGTTCAGACGTAGCAATACCCACACGTAACAATGCCCACACGTAGCAATACCCACACGTAACAATACCCACACGTAACAATACCCACACGTAACAATGTCCACACGTAACAATACCCACACGTAATAATCCCCACACGTAACAATCCCCACACGTAATAATCCCCACGCGTAGCAATCCCCACGCGTAGCAATACACACACGTAACAATGCCCACACGTAGCAATACCCACACGTAACAATACTCACACGTAATACTCCCCACACGTAACAATACCCCCTTGTAGCACCGCGGAGTGGTCACCAATATAACAATCCACGGGTAACAAAGCACCATCCACCTTCTATAAATTCCCCCTCGCCAAACGAATGTTTTGGGTACGAAACTAATTTGACACACATTCTCTTTTATATGTTAAACGAAACCGTGTGTGTTTGTGTTTGCTGTCGAGGGAGGTTCAGTTTTAACTGATGGAAGTGAGGGCAATATAAACAGAACAAAGGTCCACTCGCTCCATTAGTCCGTGCTGGGGGAGCGACTGACAACGCCTTCTGCAAGCTATTGGTCAAGTCCATACCACTAATTAACATCATTATGGGTGCAACTTTCATTTCACTGGCCCCGTGGTCAGTGCACATGGCTACGAGACTAGGGGTCCCGGGTTCGATTCTCGGCTGGTACCTTGGCTATTTTTCCTGAAAGGGGAATGACTCCAACAGTCACCAAGGTTTGGTTATTAGGCTCAAGTTAGTTTCAAGTGTTTCCACTGGTTTCACACCCTCATACTCATTATCACCATCATCTCATCTCATCGGGACATGGAAAGAGCCTCCACGGAAAGGATGTACTATTAGTACATTAGTACGTCCCCTGGACAACGGTACATTAGTACAGGCTAATCTTCCAGTCAACTTAGCTACAAATTGATCTAGCCCAGACAAGCAATATTATTATTAGTTCATAAAAATGCCTATATTTGAGTTTATTTCACTAAGGTGGGGATGTGGGGACGCGAGATAAGACCAGTATTTTCGCAGCTTTGAGAGCAAAATGTGTTTGGCCAAAATAAATTAAATATTGCTCCAGTAGAAATATAGAGTTTAATTTTCTTCAAATGGTGATATCAACAGTTGTTTAATATCTGTCAAGGGTGTTCTGGAATTTAAACACAACCTTTTATCTTAATTTAAAAAGTTTGTCATGCTCCTGACAGATATTCAACAAATGTTGATATCATCATGAGGAAAGAAATAAA
Source organism: Timema genevievae (assembly GCA_902155825.1). Classification (NCBI taxonomy): domain Eukaryota; kingdom Metazoa; phylum Arthropoda; class Insecta; order Phasmatodea; family Timematidae; genus Timema; species Timema genevievae. The sequence goes on from CABFWO010007051.1 coordinate 23,972, forward strand.
ACTATCTATATCGATCCTAGAGCAATATTTGATTTATTTAGTCGAAAAAAATTGTTTGTATACACTCTGCAATTTTTTTTTTTTACATTTTCTCGCGGGAGCCAAACTCCCACCTTAAATGATTTTTGTACACTATTCTTCTTAATGTTAACATTTTGTAAAAACGTTGTCTCGCATAACTCTCGATGTGTAAGACGTCTTGTCAACACGCTGTTATGTTTAAGTTTTACTAGCTTTATATTTTCTCGACATAAATATGAATCAGTAGCTGCTAATGTTATTTAAATTATATAACTAAAGATCTGAGGCTAGTAATTAAAGTATTTACCTGTTTTTACGCACATAATCCTTATAGTTATAATCAACAGTCAATATTTTCAAATATTGTTCCCGCTGCCATGGTTAAACAAGATAGCTACCACAGAGCGGACGGATTGTTCGCAGCGCGGTCAAGTTGTGAACTAATAGAAAACAATTAAAGCAAGAATGTCCGTCAGCTGTGTGAATAGTTCCTCCACTAATCGGTGATTTTAAATAAACGCAGATCTAAACCTAATTATTTTAATTTATACAAATAATATTTGTTTTAACTGATGTGTGTATATTATATTTCCATTGTTTTAAATATATAATTATCTACTGTATTCCTATCTTCTTTGGCAACAAGCCATTTAATGCAGTGATCTCTATATTATGCTGGATGGACATAAACATACACATTGCCAAGGACCAAAGCGTGACGCTCAAGTTTATTGTCTGCTTCATTGTGGGGGGACAAATTTTACGGCTTCTTTCAATGTTCTTATGCGAAAACATGTCTCTGATGAATAAAAGTGAAACCTCCTTAACTAACCAATGGTGCAGGAGGCCCAAATAGAAACAGAGAATTAAACAATCAGAGTAAGTCGTTTGAGTGAAATCAGTTACAATAGTCCGAGAACAGATTACTGTTACTCAGACACACGCAACTCACCCGGTTGCGGAAACACTTACAAGACGGTCATCCTTTGTGCCCTCATCTTAGAAACCTCATAGCAATTCAAACATAAATAAATAAATAACCTAAGGATACTCCTAAGACGTGAAATCAATTTATCATAACATAAAGGAAAAAAACAAGAAATCAATTTTAAATGTTTATTTATTATAAATATATAATATATATATATAAAGGGTCATTTCAAAATTATGGTCTTCATTAAAATTAGTAAATTTACTTTAAAATTTAATAAATTTAACAAGTCTGAGGTTCTCATATAAGCTACTCACAAAAGAATATTATATAGTCCAAAAATAATTAAACTCCTCTTCTCCAAGAACACATTTCTATTTACAATATTACTAGAATGATCCGCTAACCTTAATATAACCATGACAGTAATTGATATTTCAAAGTATTGTAAATAGATATAAAATGAATCTGAATGGATTCTTAACAAGAACAAGAGATATTGAGGCATTATCTTCAGTCATTACCAAAATAGACTTAATTCATTACTCTTTCAAAAAGACTAAACCTCCTCCACGAATAAATAATAAAGGAAAATCTTGATTAATTGCAATACTATTCTCAATATTAAGTTAATACCTGCCATAATAGATCAATATTGGAAGAGATTTACAACTAACAAGTTATTTTAATTGATTATTCTACTTGGCGTGATGTAATTACAGGAGTGGTGCCCAATTATTTCAACAATCAGTCACATCATCTTCAATTATATAATTATAATTATATTTATTCTCGACACAACACACGTGTTCTTGTGTTACAGAATGTTGGGTGGGGTGGCGGGCCGCCACATGAGCACTCGGAGGCGGGGGTCTTCTCCTCTAGTTCGTCTGGGGGCGGTGGACCCCGACTCTCTAATGGTCTTTGCCGCCTCCTCCAGCCCCCGCTATCGCCGCCGGCGAGCGGTCACCACCTCTGACCACAAGTCATGTGCCCTGGTCCAGCTAAAGTTGGGGGACATAATGTGAGTACTGCCTTCACTCGACACAACAATACTGTCTTACACAAGCTTCATTGTTGAAAACACAACAATACTGTCTTACACAAGCTTCATTGTTTCACACACAACGATATTATATTACACAAGCTTCATTGTTTCACACACAACAATACTGTCTTACACAAGCTTCATTGTTTCACACATAACAATACTGTCTTACACAAGCTTTATTGTTTCAAACACAACAATTCTGTCTTACACAAGCTTCATTGTTTCAGAGACAACAATACTGTCTTACACAAGCTTCATTGTTTCAAAGACAACAATACTGTCTTACACAAGCTTCATTGCTTCAAACACAACAATACTGTCTTACACAAGCTTCATTGTTTAAAACATAACAATACTGTCTTACACAAGCTTCATTGTTTCAAACACAACAATTCTGTCTTACACAAGCTTCATTGTTTCAGAGACAACAATACTGTCTTACACAAGCTTCATTGTTTCAAAGACAACAATACTGTCTTACACAAGCTTCATTGCTTCAAACACAACAATACTGTCTTACACTAGCTTCATTGTTTCAAACACAACAATACTGTCTTACACAAGCTTCATTGTTTAAAACATAACAATACTGTCTTACACAAGCTTCATTGTTTAAAACATAACAATACTGTCTTACACAAGCTTCATTGTTTCAAACACAACAATACTGTCTTACACAAGCTTCATTGTTTCAAACACAACAATATAGTCTTACACAAGCTTCATTGTTTCAAACACAACAATACTGTCTTACACTAGCTTCATTGTTTCAAAACACAACACTATAGTCTTACACAAGCTTCATTGTTTCAAACACAACAATACTGTCTTACACTAGCTTCATTGTTTCATACACAACAATACTGCCTTACACAAGCTTCATTGTTTCAAACACAACAATACTGTCTTACACTAGCTTCATTGTTTCATACACAACAATACTGCCTTACACAGTTTATATTGTTTCAAACACAACAATATAGTCTTACACAAGCTTCATTGTTTCAAACACAACAATACTGTCTTACACTAGCTTCATTGTTTCATACACAACAATACTGCCTTACACAGTTTATATTGTTTCAAACACAACAATATAGTCTTACACAAGCTTCATTGTTTCAAACACAACAATACTGTCTTACACTAGCTTCATTGTTTCATACACAACAATACTGCCTTACACAGTTTATATTGTTTCAAACACAACAATACTTTAATGGCTGCTTCAAAAACAAATCAGTCTTTTATGATTTACATGATGTTTATATTAGCGGTAGAATATCAAATATAATTTTATAGATTTGCGTATCTCAATTTAGAATAGAAATAATAATATATTAATTAAATTAAAGGAGTATTGCTTTACTTACCATTGTTATAGATACATTTTAATTGTTTTAGTTCCCTAACCCGGATTTTAAAATCAGTTTGGATATTTGAGATGTTTGTGCTGATGAAGTTCCTTAGTCTTCTACTAGATGGAAGTACGGTTCTCCGAGATGATAGTTCTGTACTGTGTTAATAGATAGCGGTACGTTTCTCTGAGATTGGTTATGTAGTTTCTCATTTCGATACTAGATAGCAGTACAATTCTATAAGATGGGTTATATAGTTCCCTATTACGCTACTAGATGGCTGCTACAGCAACGCCACTGGTTGCTGTATCGATTGGAAGCGAAACCTTGAAAGTGACCTGATTATTGTTAATGTAACAAAGGAAGTATTTTCTTGTAGGGATGTGAGATAATATTTTTTGCACTTTTTTTTTTAGAAATTATCGATTAGGGGGAAAAAAAACTCCAACTGTTTAAATGGATCAAGTGCACTCGAGATATCCCGATTTTTAAAATGTGTCCAATTTGATTCTCCCCGACGGTGTTAATACAAGAAAGTGAGTGCTTTTAAATAAATGAGAGCAATTCTAGTTATTTCACACACTTAGGTATGAAATACAGTGCTTCGTGGTTGAATGTGTCACTAACGAAGGGTCTGCTATATGTTAATACTACGATATTATAAGTAACACACCCCCTTACCCTAGAATTCAATCATCTAAACGTTTACATCTCTGATTTGTTTACAAACTCTACCATCACAATATTAGGTGACTTGTAGTCTACCTGTATATTAGATACAGGGGCACCACTCAAACTGGTCGACAAGATCATGCGTGGAGAGGACAAAGTGATCGACAGCCAACTGGTCGACACAATGTAAAATACGTATTTGAAAGGGTATGTGTCGCAGGTAATCGAACCCAAGGGGCAGGCGCTGTGTCTAGTTGCCATAGCGACCAGGAACGCAACCAGGGCTCTCAGGTTCAAACCCATCTTATATTTCGGTCAGTACATGTTGTACAAGTTGTAAACATGTTTCATTGTCCGACACTCAGCATAGGACACCATCTAGTCATCCAGGACATTGTTCTTGGTGCGTTCTCGAATAGTAACGTAAATCATTAGAGGTTGTCGACATCATTTATTACTAGGTCATGGGTGTAGCTAGTTGACCTACCTTTGGAATACAACATAGAGATGTGTTGTTGACCTACCTTGGGAGTACAACATAGAGATGTGTTGTTGACCTACCTTGGGAGTACAACATAGAG
>CABFWO010007052.1:0-28567 GCA_902155825.1 Timema genevievae
ATACATATATATATACATATATATACATATATATATACATATATATACATATATATACATATATACATATATATACATATATATACATATACATACATATATATACATATATATACATATACATACATATACATACATATACATATACATAATTATACATATACATACATATACATATACATACACATATATATACTACATATACATACATATACATACATATACATACATATACGGAAGTTTAAAATGAGAAATTGAGTGTTATGCTCTTTGGTGGAAAGAGTTCATCTTTTCTCACTGTTCCTGTAACCGTGCATACTTTTTCATCTATGCTCTCTGGTGAAAAGAGATATTCTTTTCTAAACGATTCTTTAACAGTTCATATTATTTCATTTATAACCTTTGATGGTGGGTTTCTGCAATAATGTATGTTATTTCGTTTCACAAAGCTTACGAGTTTCCAGTAAATGCCTCTATTTTAAAAGAAAAGAGAAAGAACTTCTGTGCGGTGCACCGTGCAATTTATTTTCAATATAAAACAATTCTTTAAAAATATTCAAACTTTTATTTGACTTTGGGAACATTTCATATTTTCGATTAAGCTTCATTTTGAATCAGAAGAGTGGACGTGGTACAGAATAAATTGTTCTGGGTAATGAAAAGACAGCTCAGTGATAATACAGCCTTTACTCTCACGCCTAAGAACAGTAAAGTCATCATTTTCTTCGTGTAGGTCTTCTACGAGGCAACCAAACTGATCCTCCAAGAACTTTACGAAATAGAGGTCGCAACAGTCGTTGTTGCTCGTCTACAAAACAAATTACTAGCACGTTGTCACAACAGCTTACAAGAGTGAACTTATGGACGGCGCCAAAAACAAGAGCTGTTAAAATTATGTCAAATAGTAAAGTGTCGTAGTATAAGTAAGTGTATTTACATCTTGTAAAATTTAGTTGGTTGGAGTTTTTTTTTCCTCCGTTATTCTTTTTCGTTTTATATTTGCTTTTCCCTCTTCAGCTGTCGACGAAATTGCATATGACAGGTTGGCGGGTAGGTCTTCAAAAGGAAGATGACTTCTTATTCAAGTTAATAGTTATCTTATTCACTATTCCTCCTTTTCTCACAGAAAATTGATGCTTAAAGCTACTTTTATGAAAGTATATATATATAAGATGTTTGAATAATATTAAAGTTGAGGAAAGAGATCATAGTAAAATTATTTCAGTTAAAATTCACCAAGTTCTTTTAAACTCTACGTATCATTATTACATTAGCGTGAGGATGTAGGGAATTTCGAAACTTTTTTTGTCTAATTAAATCAAATATAGCTTAAGGCGATTGGCCCTTTTCATTTTGCGTGGAATGCAGAGCCGTGGGAATAAACGGTTATATTCAAGACGTTTTATTGTTTTGCAATTTTCTTTTCGGAAATGGTTTGTTCAAGAATAGAAGCATCTTGATTAAGTTATAATTTTTATATACACACCTCCTCTATAATTTTAACAGAGATCAAATCTAGATAAAATTGACAATTTTCAATAAAAAAAACTGCCAGCTTCATAACAAAAAATAAGAGAATGTAACAATTAATAAACATTGATACATTATCTTAGAAGGGGCGTTGAAAATACCAACATAAAAATTTCACTCGTTCTCGAGGAAACTGATATTTCCAAACGTATGATTTTTCCGCAAGACCTGTCCGGTAGCTAGCGCCATCTACGGTTTCCGTGATCCATTTGTTCTTGTTGGTGTGAAAGGGTACTTTGGTTGGTTGTGAAGCCACGCTACGCCTTTCACCCTCCCGCCCACCATCCCACCAAATAGGTTTTAGATTTGCACTCGACAGGGCCAAGGGTCTTAAGTAGAAACACATGGTTTAATTTTCTTCATAAGCTGATGTCAACAGATGTTGAATATCCGTCAAGGGTGTCCTGGAATTTAATGAAAACTTTTTCTCTTCATTAAAATGTTTGTCATCTAATGCCACTATGCTCATGACAAATATTCAACAACTGTTGATATCACCATATGAGGAAAATTATAATCGCGGTTTGCACTGGAGAAATATTTGATTTATAATGGCAAAAAAAAAGTTGACATAAAAATTGCAAAACACTGTCCTTTTCTCGCGTCCCTTATATCCTCAACTTAATGCAAGAGAATTAAAGAGCGTTCCATAGAAATTTGTAAACAATAATGAGGTCATCACTCAAAAACTTAAATCATAATTCAAGGAAAAGTCAAGTTTCGTTAACATTTAAAAATATGTTAATGACAAACTCATGTGCAACCGTGTACTTTAGGAATATTATATTTTTGGGAAAATTCTTAAGACTACCTAACCTATTATTTTCTTGTGTTTTTGTAATTGATCCGTACAAGTGCAACTATAGTCAAAACTACACTATTACATTAGACAAATTTAACACGCACTAGTGTTCACGTAAAGCTTTTAATAGAAAGTATGGTCGGTGACAATGTCAATGCTCCAATTTTCACGTGTGATTTATAACTGTACCCATCCCATCCCATCCCCACGCTAGTAGAGGCTGCGGAACCAGGAGACTGGGGGTGCTCAAGCACCCCGTTTCTATTTTGGGGAGGCTGTGATTATCTTAATTGACTCTCCCCCAATTTTGATAATTTATATCCAAAACCCATATGTAGGAATATTATAAATGAGATTTACTCAAAATAGCTTCTATAGGCATCTAATTTTAAAAAATTTGCCAGAAGAAACCCACTCCAGATAGCTTTTAAGGACATCCCATTTTCTAAAAGTTTCTCGTATAGGCTTACTCCAATTATCTTTTAGAGAGAGGTCTAAATTCTTAAAAGAATTCAGGGTAAGTCAACTACAAATAACTTCCAGAGGCATCGAAGTTTTAAAAAACTGCCAGGGGAAAATCACTTAAAATATGTAAAGGGATCTAATTTTCAAAAGATTTCTAGGTGACGACCACTATAAATAACTTCTAGGGGTATCGAGCTTCATCCAATCCTCCCCCCTTCCCCCCAATTCCAAAAATCTTCCTGAGACCCAGCACGCTAGTGCGAGTATATTTCCTCTAAGTTACTACACTCATCTTTACTTTAATTAGATTAATATGGTAATTATTTTGGACTTGAACGTAATAATAAATGAATTGAACGTTTATCTAAGCCTAGTAAGTTTTGTGGAATGAAATAATATACACTGTTGTAGAAATGTTATGGAATAAAAGAGTATCACACTCCATCGAAGATTATAAATGAAATACATTTTTATAAAAAAAAATTGAGAAAAAATTAACATCTCTGTTCACTAGAGAGCATAAAAATCCACTCACGATTGCAAAAACCTTAATTTAAAAAATATATTTGTCAATTGCTCAGAATCTATTAGTTTTATGAAAGTATATTTAAGTAAAATATTTTTCTTGTTTATAATACTACAACATTACTATGACAAGTTATCTCGTATCTGAAATAGTTGCAGAGATAAGATCAAAATTGGAAACTTATTTTAATGTTAAGTACTCCCAAAGTTATTTCATGATAAAATGAGAGCTCTTTGGTTTTAATGTCAAACAATCCCTAGATACGATATATAATCAAAATCATTAGAGCGAATCTAGCCCCTCAGTAAATTACCTAATTAACTATAGAGTTAAATTTTTTATTCCAAGAAATCTTCGGGAAAACCTTGTGAAAAACTTAGAAACGAAGTCCTGGCCCAATCGGCAAAATAGCTTCGGCTCTAGCCCGAGGTACAGACGACCAATAGCATCTCAAAAATAACTTTTTTGATTTCAGGGGGTCATGAAACGTCAACATTTATCAAAACATTGAGTTAGATTTTCTTTGACGACCCCAACACTTCTCTCTTCTAGGGGTCAAGAGAAAGAAAAAAAGGTTAAAAGAAAATTTAATTTTGACTTTTTGGTATAGTATTCATAGGAAAGCCCACGTTATATTGAATACTCCACATTCTTGCTGGGTATTTCTTAGTATGTATTCTAGGCATGTGAAAAATTTGTTTTATTTTTACTAGGAAACTATTCTCTCGGCAGAAATCGGCTAGGAACATTTTTACAATATTTTAATGTTCTTAATATTTTTTTGAGGCTATTTTTTCAATCATTTTTTTGCTTTTTTGTTTTTTCTTGGAGAATTATTCTACCTTATTTATAAATAATAAATCATATTATTTAGGAGAGTCATTGTGTGTTTTACAATTATTATTTTGGCACTGTGTCTTACTACCTGTTCAGATACATAAAATAATATAATATTAGCACCGCGTCTTACTACCCGTTCGGGTTATACGCTTAAGTACTAATTACACTAATGGATTAGGAATTGGGAGGGTTGAATTTAGAGGAAGTGAACCCGCATTTGCGTGGAGGGAGAGTGGAAAACCATTTAGGAAAAACCACCCCCAGTTCACCCGACCGAGATTCGAACCTCGATCTCCCCGTCCTCGGCGGTCGAGCTCAACACGACTAGCGCGTTAGTCAACTACGCCACCGAGGCGGGTCAGATACATAAAAGTATATTAGTAAATTAAATTGTTCTAGTGAGAAAAAAATTACAGAAATATTAATAAAGGACACTGAATAAAAAAGTAAGGTAGACATGTGTTGTGAAAATGTTAGATATCGATTAGCCATGTCACCATGAAATACAAGGCAAAATACATTAAACTATATATTACCACTTCATGTAGGACTATTGTACATTAAATGGAAAAAATTTGATACAGTTCTAAAACATGTATTTAAAGATTTCAATGAAAATATTATTTTTAAGTAACTTTATTTTTATTTGGATGCCACCTATCGGGTTGCCTGTGCGTGAATGTTTGTGCATTCCTCTAGAACTAATGATTTGGCCGAGTTACTTATATATTTATATATATATATATCCATACATTTTTATTTTTGAGCTAAGATCCTTACCATTAATATGGAAAGATTAAGATTAAGAATAATTTATATGAAAAAAAAACACACAAAAAGAAAATTTGTTCTGAAACGCCTCTAATACAGGGCCAGTTTGAGCATAATTTTGTGTCCATGTGAACTTATATTTTGGCACCCCCTCCTATAGTGTATAATAATGATTCACATGTCATCTTAATACCTTCAAAGAAGAACACTACAAGACAAAAATTCATGAGTTCCCGTGGTTTTTCTTGATTATATTAATTTAATGATTATGAAATTTGTATATAAAAATAAACTATATATTATAGGTATTTTGCTGTAGGCCTAATAAACATAGACTAGATGATAGTATTCTAATGTCTGTACTAATTCTAGGGAAACAAAAATCAAGACCCTTGACTTAACAAATTTGGGTTTTAAAAGTTATTTTTTATCAAGGTTTCTTTTATGCACCAGCATCGAGCATTTAATTATATTTAATACAATTTTTATATACAACTTAACATATAATTAAATGTAGTTTAGCCCAAAAGGGTAGTGAGATGCGGTGAAAATAACTAATTAAAAGGGTCAGGCATGTTGGTGTTTGGAGTTGGGAATAAAGTGTACCAACTGTATATGGCATAATAGTCTTAACAATTACAGAAGTGGTAGTAAACGTTAGAAGAAATTAGTTTTTCTTTAAATTACATCCATTACTGTTTCCAGCCTATTATGGTCCGGGTCAATTTTTTATTCAAGCCATATAATTACCACTACCGGCTTGCTAGGGCTGTCGTAGCTTCATACGCCTTATAATCTAACTTACACACACAGACAGACAGGCTACCGACTGAGCTAAGGTGTCGGACAGAGGACATTAGCACAATGTCAAATATGTCTGAACAATCTACGCACATTAATATAATTTTAGTTTTTTAAGACAGCATCATTGATACGGCGCCCTCTGAAGCCCTGCACCCTCGGGTGGTCACCCGATTCACACAATTCTTGAAATGATATCGATTATATTACACCCAATGATAACGCTTACTGAACTAATAAAATGTCTTAGATCAACTGTCCTATAAAAAAATTAGCATCATCTTCATTTTTAGCAACGCATATTTCTTAAGCTAAGCATAAATAGTGTTAGCGGTTAATCTGATATACATTTGGTACTTACATGTATTATTCATATAATTCCACCCTGTGAATATTAATCCATAAACATTATCATTTAGGTTACTTCACCCAAAGGAGTTTACACAAATGGTTTATTTAAAAAAAGAATCAAACTAATTTGTTTTTATCTCATTTATGGAGAATGAGGTACAAGGAATTCAAGACTTGGACCCTCTGACCAGGTTTTTTTAATATAGGCCTACCCTACTTTATTATTGGAATATAACTGAATGTATTAATATAATGGGGACCAAAGCTTTGAAAAATAAACAATATTGTTTCATCCATTTTGTTAATTTTAGTTTTTCTCCAAAACATAAAACATTTGACTATACTTATTGTAGTTTTTTACTTTCTCTCTATATTACAGGTAGAGAAAGTATGGTGATCGTCAAAAAAATCGAACTCGAGATTTTGATGAATTTTGAAGTTTCATGACTCCCTGAACCCGAAAAAGTGGTTTTTGAATGAATGTCTGTCTGTCTGTCTGTCTGTCTGCCTGCCTGCCTGCCTGCCTTCCTGCCTGCCTGCCTGCCTGCCTGTACCTCCAACTAGAGCCTAAACTATTTTACCGATTGAGCTAAAACTTGATATCTTGGGTTTATTCCAAACAAAATGGCTAATCTCAATATTTCGGCAAAATGGCTTTAAGGGCTCCGGTCTGAAGCGTAAATTAACATTTTTTATAATAGCTCCGAAACTATTTGAGATATGAAATTACTTAGCATTACAAATATGTATATATATTTATAATACAAATATTTTATTCGAAACATATTTTTATAAAATCAATAATTTTCAATCTATACGCAATTATATATATATTTTTAACTTTTTGGACATTAAAGCTTAAGTATTGCGACCGTAAAAAAAACTAACCTGAAATGTTGATGGATGTCGACGTCTCATGACCCCCCGAACCCTAAAAAATAGTCTTTGCAATGCCGTCTGTCTGTGTGTCTATAAAAACTTAAAATTAAGGGTAGTTTACTGAAGGGCGAAAAGAGAAAAATTTGGTTTTCTCAAAATCTGCTCAAACGATTTTGATTAAAATTCGTATCTAGGCGTTGATTAAGATTATAAATAAACTGGCTATTTTCATTTTCCTATGAAAATGATTTTTAGGGTACTTTACAGAAGCGTTAATTTCCGTATCTCCACAACTATTTGAGAAACTAAACAACTTATCATTGCAAAATTGTAGGACTATTAGAAATAAAAAACTTTTATTTGACATATATTTTTATAAAAGCAACAGTTTCTGAGATATTTGCAAATATATTAATACAATTTTGTGAGCTTTAGTTGTAAACATATACTACTTAAGTCTTAACGCAATAATTCTCCAATGCCATAGAGTAATTAAATATAAGTATCTAAAAAAGTATGTTATTTTTCCTTAAATCTCTTAGGAGAAATGTTTGCATAGCAATGATCTATCTCCATTTTAGACTCAATAGTCAATATTTACATTTTTTATTGGTCAAAATGTATAAATGAATAATTAAATATCAATGCGATGACTTGAAGATCTGCAACACCTTATAAAATGTTAAAATTTTAACCAGAAATCGAAATTTTAATACGAAGTGTTGACCCTTGTGGAAGACATTAAACTGTTTGAAATGCTCTTAGGTGGACAAAGATGCGCCTCTTTTCTCATTGATTCTATATCATTGTATATTATTTTATGCGTGTTCTTATGTGGAGTGGTGATGATACAATGTACATTATTCCGTTCAGAAATCTTACGAGTTTATAGAAAGAGAGAGAAAGTCTGTGCTGTGTGCCGTACCATTTATTTTAATTTAAACATATTTGAAAACATACGTAAATAGTACCTTTACCTAATACGTGGTACGAATGGTAAGAAAAATGTTGGAATGGTAAATAATAGATTATAATACTAATATAACCATTATCGTGACTCAAATAATTTTAGAATGTGTTCGTATGTCTGTCTAAGCTGAAAGTTGTATAGATAATTATTTTAAAATACTACACATAAACGATAACGAGTCTGCTCGTTATCATAATAGCAATACAGTAAAAATATTTGTAAAGGATATTTCAGAATAACGTCTTGTCAAAATATTAGTGATAGACCTGTTATCCACGGTTATCTGTTTCATGTTTGCTAACAGGGAGAAAGAGGAAGATATATGCACTCACATAATTGAGAGGCAAAAATAAACATTAGGGAGGGGCAAGGATTTATATCAAACTAGGGTGGCAATATACTATGATACAATTATTATTAATTGATCATGCAAGCTGGCGAATATTAAGCGGCCCCCATTTTACTTACCTGTCTACTTCCTCCCCCTACCCTATTCCTAGCTACCTTCTCCTTGGCCTCTCATACTACGCTCAACTTTAAATAGCCTGTAATTATTTCATACACAGTAAAATTAATAGTGTTGATATAAAGTTAATAAAAACACTTATATCGAAAATATTAAGTAAAACTAAGAATCAAAAGTAAATGTTCTCAGCAATTTTCGGTTCACACAAAAGGTTTTCGGAATTGTGCCACTCAATTGCTCATGTTTAGTTCGCACATGTACTATTATAACCAAATGATCACGCATTAATATTTACCTAGCGTTTTATTTTTTTTAAGCACCGAGTCTTACTACCTGTTTAGGTTATACGCATATGTACTAATCATGCTAATTAATTATGTATGAGTAAGGTTGAACTAAGAGTAAATATACCTATTTTTGCGTGGAGGAAGAGGAAAAACCACCCTTATTACACCCAACCGGGATATGACCCCTAATCTCCTTATAATTGGCAGTCTAGTCTATTATTTACCTAGCTAATATTTAGTTCACTGGCGTATCCTTTTTTTACCCTTAAATGTACAGTTGGTGGCCAAATTATTAGGCACACTCATTTTTGTCACTATTTAAAATTAAACCACTACTATACATACTAAAAATGTATTTATTTCTACACATGTTTTGATATTTTAATGCTAGAAATAATGTCTTTAATTTTTTGTTGTTGTGAGTGACATCATTGAAAAGTTGCATTAGTGGGTTAGGCTATAGAAGTATTATGTCCGTTAGTCGAACGTGAAACGTTACACATTGCACTAGTGAGTTATGTTGAAACATTTTGTTTTTAACCGTAAACATCGTGTTTTTTGAGCATTGGACTCTGGATGTAACATTAAACTGTGTAAATATAGTGCTTTGGAGTATAAACATTAAGGTGCGGCTGAGGGGAGCGCGAGTAATTTTACAGTTTTTATAGCACTAAACCTCTTTGGCCAAAATAAATAGAATATTTCTCCAGTAGCAACATAGAGTTTAGTTTTCTGCACATTTTAGTATCAACAGATATTGAATATTTGTCAAGGATGTTCTGGAATTTTGTCAAAACTTTTTCTTTTTATTTAAAATGTTTTGACAAAATTCCAAGACTCCCTTGACAGATATTCAAGATATGTTGATATTAGCATGTGCAGAGAACTAAGCTCTATGTTGCTACTGGAGAAACATTTGATTTATTTTGGCCAAATAATTTCAATTATATAAAAACTGTAAAAATACTTGCGCTCCCTTCGGCCGCACCTTAAACATATCGACAATTACAGCTGTGAAACGTGGTAAAAACAAAATATGTGTATTTGGAAAAGAAATCAGAAGTCTATGCGCTGTTTAAGCATTCCAATCACTCCCAAAGAAAGAGTTCAGCACTTACAATTAATGTTTCTGAGATGACAGTGAGCCGAATCAAGGTTAAAGTTTAACAAAAAAAAATCCACTTCTAAACTAGTGATTGTTGTTCCTGTACGGGAAACTGAAAGTTCCCATTTGTTGTTTTTTTATCGATGCGTACCAAAAAAAGCATTAGACTATGATAAAAATATGTACCCTCTTAAGACTTTGTAAATTAGAGTGGGAAATCTCTGTTAAACTGTCCAAAATGTATTTCAATAATGACGTGCTCTTTGACAAAAAGCTTACTAAACTAATCCTGTTTTAGAGTTGATGGGTTTTTGAAATGCGTAAGCAGCTTATATTCAATGCCATAAGCTTCATCTTGAGTTAGAGTATTCTCAGTGTTGGAAGAAAAGGCTTTTCCAACGTCACTATTTTACTAAACACAAAAATCGTGTATGGCCATGTTATGCAAACTTCAAGTTCACGATATACTTAACAGCCCTATACTTTTTGCAGCCTCCTGTTTTGTTTTTGATACGTGCCACGGAAGTAGAACACGGATTACGTACCCAGTTCAATTGTTGTAGGGTAAATCAGAATTAGGAAGGTATAGATTTTTTTTTCTTTAAGTAACTTCAAATGTTCCAAGATTAAGTTTATTTTCCATGCCCGGTTATTTTACATTTGGAGACATTTCGTTAAAACCATTAGTAGTTTGGGTAAACTATAGCTCAAGCTTCACGCTAAGGCTTTTGATTTTGTCAGGTGTGTTTAAAATATTAGTCAGTAACAAATGTGGACTAAACACGGTTGCCGCTAGTATCAACTTCATTCGTGATCTTGTAATTATCACCACCGTGTCTTACTACCCGTTCGGTTTATACGCACTTACGCTAATGTGTAATGGTAGGGTGATTGCGAGATGAAATGGAGGACCTACAGTTTAAACGTGGAATCCGAACCACGGTGGAGGCCTGGCATTCCTCACATTCACAAGTTGTGATTAATACGTGTGTCAGAGAGGAAGGAAGGGTTTGGCAATCAGATAAATCTGTGCCGGGACCGAGGATTGAACCCCGGACCCCCACACAGAAGTCCGACACCTTACCGCTAGACCGCCAGGTCATCGTGATCTTATTGAACGGCGACGCATGGACTGTGGCCGTAGCGGTATACTGTTTACGGAACACTGATGTATGGATCCAGGCCATGAAGCATCCACAACTGTAAACTGTGATGTATACCTTGACCGTTTCTTACGCATGGACATTTTGAGCACCTTTTATAAAATACAATCATATTTTTTGCTGTCAACATTGATAACATTTTATCATATTATTGGTGCTATTTCATAGGTATTGTTATTATAAATCTAAAATTGACAGCTGCAGATTCCATGACCTGACGTATGAATACGTGAAAGGATATTTATGTTATGGTTCTAGCTGTCAGTTACGTAAATTCGTAAGAAAATTGTGGTACCGTTTGCTTGGAAATTCTTTCTGTACTTATCATCAATAAATTTGAGGGGTTTTGATGTGCACATGTGTGTGATCAACAAATTCTATTGTACTTGAAAATTTAAAAGTTTTTTTGACATTCCTCTTTAGCATTGTGTAATTCAATCACATTTTTAGGGAGTTTAATCCTAATTTTTTTTCTGCATGAATGTGTCAATCATTTTAATAATAGCTCTATACACAGTAGTTTAGTGAACACAAACCTCTTCTCTTGCTCCACGCTGGAAGTGAGGTTCAAAGCCAGACAAAGCTTGTTTCATAGCTGTCTCAAAATAAAGTATTTGACTAATATTGAATTTCAGGCCAAAATTGTTATAATATCTTTAAATGTGGTTTAGACACTTTTCTTTTAGAGCTTTATATCACTTAGATTTATGTACACAGTATAGTTATCATAAACTCGATCATTTTTAAATAAACTTGTAGCGACATCAAATTTGAGCATGCTATTGAGGTTAATCAAAATTATTTGAATATGTATTTTGCATTGTGAGTCTATAGTCTTTTCATTCACAAACTAGGGCTTAAATACTCATTCATGAGCAATTACTCAAACTTTTATTCAGACAGAAAATGTAAATACTCTTCAAAAAAGTGGGTAGGAAGTAAATAATTTTTTATTAATATCGCCTGATACTAAATAAATATACATATATATAGTACGGTTAACTTACATACCAACTTAAACTTTAAAGTATCATGGATTCGTTCCTGCCGAACATACTAGTTTTAATATATGTTTTATGTCCCCGTGAAAGTATTATGCAACGAATCTCTTTTGACTATTTCCTAAAATATAATGTAGCATATGTTGTGACAACAAACTCAAGCTCTATTTTTCTCAATATAAGTGAAACTAACCAAAATAGTCTTTCCCAGAAACTCCTCGTCTAATCTTAAATATCTTCCTTGGGAAGTTTCAATTCCACTAGAAGCGACGGTTTGGTGGAAGGGAGATTTTTGTGACCTCGGCAGCCCAAGAGGGCCTACCGTAGGCGGGATTTCTCGAGTAAAAGAAACATTGCTTGGTAGCAAAGAACGGTCGCTTAGCAACGCTGAAACTCCCTGGCTTTCCTCGGTATTCTTTCCACTCCTTTTAGCGGAGAACCACTCGAGGTAAGATTGCTCTAAAGGCAAGTAAGATTTGGACAAGGTCGTTATATTAAGAGGTCATATCATGTTATGGATCAAGTTTTTGTCACACGACCCCCCCATAGTGTGTTAATTGTCTGAATCTAGGTGAATGACCTCGACTGTATGAACATGCTTGTCTTGACTAAAAATGGCCATATTTTAACGTCATCATCCCTTTATGGGAAGAATTGGTGAAAACCCTCAATTATGTTGGAGTATGCGTGGGTCTTTTACCAATATGAGGGCGCACCGAAAGTAGCCAAAGATGACAAACAGCTACAACCCAAGGCCATGGCTGCACTTGTGATCTGGTCGCCGTGACAAAAACGCCTCAACCAGGACACCATAGTGCAATAATCTAGTTTTTTTTTTTATGTGAATGACCCAAAGTTATTCACTTTCGTGGCCAAATAGCTGTTTCTAGACCACACTCACGTGTTATTCACCTTCAATGGCATGGCTTTGTCGAAGTAACCGGGCTCTTAAGGGTGCTATATGGGAGAGCACTGATAGGTGTTGTAGACGTTTGTAAATCCACGATTATTTAATAAATGGTTTGATATGTTTTAATGTAGTTTTTAATAAAATGTAAGCAAAAATTATCAGTACTTTTTTTTTTACTAAGCAAAACTTCATAAGAAAATTTGTAATTCTGAGAGTTAATAAAAAGGTTAAAAATTAATATCTAGCCTTCCTCTATCAAACAAAGTCATGTTTTGATAGGGTCACAACAATCTCTTCTACTTGCAAAATTGTTAGTGTTTTTCTTATAATAGTGATTTTATAACATAGGCTATCCTCTTTTTACAATGACCGCTTCAATTAATACAGATAAAATGTTTATTTTTGTTGATGACTTAATACTATTTTATATTAACAATTTTTAAAATGCTGGTTTTATTTTATGTGTATTTGATCAAGAAAAGTGTAAATCGTTAACCTTTTAAAGTTGTACGAGTACAATGCATGTTTATTGCCAACTAGCAAATTTTCTTGTCTTTATTTTTCAAACAATAGCTTTATGTCTTCAAAAAAAATTAGTACAATATAAGATGCTTACTTTAAACTATTATGCCATTTTTATTTTAATAATTTTAGTTACCATCATTTATCATTATTTTAGTTTAACCAAATTATAATTATTAATGAACTAGAGTCAATTTTGACGTTCTTCATTATTTTTAAACCATTCACTTTTCTCACTACTGTAATGCAGTCGTTAGAATGAAAGAAAACACTCAAAAAAAAATACATTTAAGTTCAGCCGTCAGCACATTTGCCTATTAATATAATGATCCAGGGTTCAACTCCTGGCTTGACCAAGAAATATATCGTTGGTGAAAGTGGAGCCTTAGCTTTCACCGTGATGAATTAGTAACTGCGGGACTGTGTGTTTTGTTTATTCTACAACCGAGTTAATTTGTAAGTAGTGTGCTATTATAGTCAGTTGATTCAGAAATCGCACGTTAAATACCGCTTTAAAAATATCTCAAAGGTGCCGTGTTTAAATCACATTGGACTAGTAGTAAACATATATATATATATAATATATAGTGTTTCAGGATGAATTGTATATATTATGGAAGGTTGTGGTATCAATTATTCTGAGTAAAAAAGTTCATATACCCATGTGTTCATTTCTCAGTTTCTGCAGAGATACAGCTGTTAACTGTTGCAAGTCCTGTGTGCGCACAGCTTTCTTAATCAGATGCCTCGCGCGCAGTTTTCTTAGTCAGCTATGACTAGGCTTACCATACGTCCCTGTTTGACCGGTACTGTCCCGGTTTGAAGGTATAGTCCCGGGGTCCCGGACGTTTTGTCATTTTGTCCCTGTTAGAAAAAAATTGTTAAGAATATGAAAATTATTTAACAAAACAGTATTGACTATAGAGAAAACAAAAGCAAGCGCAACTGATATGTCTATCAAACTTAAGAAATTGAAAACAAATCTTGAAGAAAGGCGGGATAAGATTTACACCATAAGGAGCCAAAAAAATGTTCAAGGCACTAGAGGAGGCTGGAAGCATTAATGTTGATATATTTATGAAAGAATTTACAAATTTTTATGATCGGTGTGTGTCCTACATTGATTTATGGGATAATAGTTTCGGTGTAGCAGAAATCTTTTGTCTGGATAGAGAACATTGAAATTGTATGACCCAAAATTGAAAAATCAGCAGAAAAAATTAATGAATCACTAGGAAATGGTGAAATGAACTTATATGAACTATCTGATGGAATGATAGTTGCCAAAGCATTTTTCTCTTCAAACTGTGACACTTTCAAAACTATGAACCTAAATTGTGAGGAAAAGTGTGTTCAACTATTCAATCACTTCAAAGACCGGAACATTTCTGTATCCAACCTCGGCCGAGTTGGGGAGAAAATGTTCTGCTCCTGTTGAAAGGGTGTTCTCATTAACGAACAATGTGTGGTTTCGGGAAAGAGGAAGAATGGCAGAATCAACCATCAAATGCCTAATTTAATGAAAAATAAACATATAAATAAGTTGCAATGAGTTTTATGAAAAGATAAAGAATAACAAAGCATTTCTAAAAAAAAGTTCACACAAGTAACAAATACGATTGATTTCAACAAGATACCCGCCTCGGTGGCGTAGTTGGCTAACGCGCCAGTCCTGTTGAGCTAGACCGCCGAGGACGGGGAGATCGAGGTTCAAATCTCGGTCGGGTGAACTGGGGGTGGTTTTTCCTAAATGGTTTTCCACTCTCCCATCCACGCAAATGCGGGTTCACTTCCTCTAAATTCAACCTTAACGATTCCTAATCCATTAGTGTAATTAGTACTTAGGCGTATAACCCAAACGGGTAGTAAGACGTGGTGCTAAAATTATTATTATTCAACAAGATAATAATTAGTGTTGTTAGCTGTAGACTTTAAGTTTGTTAAATCTCCTAGCCTATAGTAAATTGTGCTCCATAATTTCATATTTTTATTCATAGTTTTCTCTGTAATACATTCGAGTATAGTTCTATCGGTGAGTTTGGCTTCTGTTTTCATTTGAATAAATGATCAAAAATAGCTTTTAAATGGGAATTAATTTTCAAAAATGTATAACCCCAATGATATTATAAGCATCCATTGGATTGGTAAGGGATGGAGTGGGGGGAGAAGTTTGTAACAATACCTTAGTGCTAGTTTCCCCTTTTAAACCAATGTGGTTCTGCATCATGATTCTCTTCCGGTAAAACCCTAAAAGTGTCCCGGTTTTGAGAGTAAAATATTATGGTAAGCCTAGCTATGACCACCAAGAATTAGGCCTAGTCATAACCTGACACTGTTTGATGTTAGAAGAGTTGTTAAGAACTCCGCACATCTTTACACACGATGAACATGCTGATATAGTGTTTTCTCACGGTTTTTGTAATGGAAGACCTGTTGTTGCTTGTAGAGAATACTGTCGACGGCGCTCACTCTCTTAGATTATGGTTTGTGGGGATGAATGAAAGATGAAAGAAAAGGTAAATACAAGGGACAAATTGCTCACTCGCATTATGGATAGTGCTCTCCTGATGATAGAACGCCAAGACAAACTTAGAAGAACATGTACAAACATTTTTTAGCACCGCGTCTTACTAACGGTTCGGGTTATATGCCTATGTTCTAATTATGCTAACGTTTTAGGGATTAGGAAGGTTTATTATATAGGAAGTGCACCCGCATTTGCATGTAGGAAGAGTGGAAAATCGTTTAGGAAAACTTAAATGACCCGGCGGAGATCTAACCCCACTCACCCCGTCTTCGGCATTATAGTATATTGAGAGAGTAGCGTCTTAGACCATGCAGCCAACAACAACAATAATAACAATAGCAATAATAACAACAACATGACAAATATCCCAAACTCATTGAGAAGACCGTGTGTGTAAAATTAAAATAAACGTTCCTAATGGAAGTTTATTTGATTGACCTTGGTTAAAACATTTTTTTTGTTATAAAAATGACAATAATACTGACATTTCCTCTCGCTTCTTATCACCCCGACTTAAATTAAATGTCTCTGGTACTGTAGAAACTGTGTTTACCACAGTAGCGTCCTTAACTTGGGGCCTATTATAAATTGATGCGAGCTCCCAGCTCTGTATTCACCACAGTACACACAAAGAGGCGAATAGCACCAGAGATAAGGTCAATTCAAAGAAGCCCTTGCCATTGAGAAGGGCAAAAAGTGAGATGTCCTTTAGCGCAATGAACATCATTGCATTAGACTTCACCTCGTACCTTATAGTGCAGAATATTGTCTACCAGGGGACTATAAACAACAAGGAATGATTCTACTATATTTATTGTATTACTACCGTAGGCCTATATGGCTGTCCGAAATTTAAACAGGTCTGCCATTGTTTAGTTGATAAAAAGATTTGTGTTATCGTGATTTTCCATAAGAAATTCCCATTTTGTACAGATGTTTTAGGGTGTAGTAGAGGGAAATAAAATTTTGTCTCTGATAAGATTGATTATTGGGAAATTATGGGAGGTAATTCCATTGGTGTTTAGAACGGAATGATTTGACCTAAATGGGGAAATGTGTAGGATCTCTACACAGCCCGATGTTTCAAGTAGAAAAAAGGAGGTGGAAGGATAGGACGTGTATTCAAATAGACATGATTATTTCTTCAGTTCGCTTCTCATCCTTTGGGAATAATTGGTATTTAAATCTTGAAGTTTAATCTCTCAAAATTACAAATGCTCCAGTTTTTTTTATTCATTATTAAATTTCCCGTTTTATCCAGACACAGAAAAAAAAATCCCCGTATATTCCCGGTCCTTCAAATTTTCCAGGTACGTGGTTGTCAGCCTTGTTATATTGGTTTAAGGATACCTAGAAACGTTTCAAGCTAACTTTGGTTGATTCCCCTATGGTGTAGGTAGAGAGAATAGGGTCGTGGTTTAGTTAGTAAAGGTAAGACTGATAACTTTCAGGATGGACGGAATGTGCATTTTAATTACACCAGCACTCGCCTGGAGCGATGATGTAGAGCAGATATGTCCAACCCATGGCCTGCAGATCACTTGCACCTTCTGGGTACGTTCTGTATGGTCCATTAGCTTTAGTTGAAATACTTCAAATTGCAAAAATAAACAACAAATTAGACTCTTGTAACCGATGTAGATGCTTGCTAATTTTCATTAACTTCCCAGAATCGTAAGTGTGTACGTACGTATGTACGTATATACGTATGTACGTATGTACGTATGTACGTATATACGTATGTACGTATATACGTATGTACGTATATACGTATGTACGTATATACGTATGTACGTATATACGTATGTACGTATATACGTATGTACGTATATACGTATGTACGTATGTACGTATATACGTATGTACGTATATACGTATGTACGTATATACGTATGTACGTATATACGTATGTACGTATGTATGTATGTATGTATGTATGTACGTACGTACGTATGTATGTACGTATGTATGTACGTACGTATGTACGTATGTACGTATGTATGTATGTATGTATGTGGCTCGTGTACTTAAACACTTGTTTGCAATGCTTGAGAGTGAGCTAGAAATATTTGCGAATTTTCAACATCCAATGTGATTTCAATATGATGTAATTCCAAAAAAAATGTTAAAATATTTTAAATGTGTTATCTCAGCCATGGCTTGGAGCTAAAGACGATTAAATAAAACTGTAAAGTTACATAAAACTCTAAAATAATGACTTCAAATTTACAAAATAAATGCTTGAATATTTAAACACAAACTCGTAATGCATGCACATGACTAAATCAAACACGAGCTTAACAAAATAAAACTGAAAAATATATATGAAATTAAAAGCATTTAACATCTAAACTTTTTAGTTCTGATAATTATAACTTGAATTTACACATACAACTTTACACATACAACCAACGCAACCCTTTTCATCTCAGTTATAATAATGTCTCACCAGGAATGTGTATTTTCGAACCATACAAAAAGGATATAAAGTTCATTGTCTATATTATCGTCGCCTTCCGACAACAGGATGTTGAAATAATTTATTTTTAAGTATCTATGCATTTATAAAATATTAATGATATTTAAAAATATAAATATTCAAGATAATTGCCTAAAACTTATTCAAAAATGTCTTAAAAATGATTCAAAAGAGAGGCAAACCAAGAAAATATTACCGAAAAATTCAAAATGAGAAAAAAACTACTTATAGAAAACGCTTCCACAAACATAAGAGAATAAACAGAATATGTGTACTGTAGTTGTAAATATGAGCATTAGATGTGATTTAAAAAAACTACCTAAATATGTGTAATCAAACGGCCTCAATTGGAAGGCATATTTGTGTAAATATTTTAATGTTGTGAGTGGCGAATGACATAACGAGTGTTACGAGGTTGTTGTGATAATTCAATAAACAAACAAACTAAAGTAGCCCCATAACTTCTTTGGTGCTGACTGACAGCTCACAGCTGACTTCTAACAGTCAAAATTTAAATATATACCTCAATTTTGACTGTCAGAAGTGACAGCTGCTAAACACATGTTTTTGCAGATCATATGGTTTGGCGCAGGGATACATAATTTGGTCTGGTAACTTTTCAGAGCTGTTAGCTGTCAGCTGTCAGTCATCACCAAAGAAGCCATGGGGCTACTGTAAAGGAGCTGACGCAATAGGAAGTGTCAGCAGTCCTGAGCTAGGAACCAGGCCAGCGGCCAAGTTAAAAGGGGAGCTCTTGAGCTCCTCGGGGCTGACTGCATGAGATCGTAATAGGTCACGTTGCCTGTTACGGGGCCACGCAGGTTAAGTCATCGGAGTTGTCAAGTACCAGTTGGGGCTGCCACTTGAGCCCAGGGAACCAGGTTCGATGACCGTGCAAGGACCACCTAGCAGTCAGACAGGCTATTAGGTAAACCTCATAACACCTCATTCGGTAACTCGCTTCTCTATATTCACTAAGTTCTTCATTTAAACTTCACTTTTAACATCACATTTGTTAATAGTTATAGTAGTATTAATAAATCTTCTTGAAGCCAAATCTAACGTCAATTACGAACCCACACAAGTATTCATATCATCCCCCCCTTATCCTCGGCCAAATACATCCTGATAAACCAAACAAGCCCACACATTATACATACAAGAACGAGGGAGGGAGGGTGACATAAAGGTCTTTATCACTCATTTTTTTTCATTTTGAATTTTTATGTCATAGTTTCAAGCTTTGAATAATTTTTTTAAGGACCTATATTTAGGAATTAATGTTGAATACTAATGATGTTTTGTAAATTCTTGAATATTCCCACATTATATTTTTCACCATATAATTGTCGGACTGCAAATATAATGTAGGCTTCAATTAAACCTTGTAAACTCTTTAATTTTGATGTAGCAAAATCCACATTGCTTTCAAGTCCCTGCAACTAAACTGGAAATATGTATATGGAAGGGGATAGCAATTGCTTCTGAAGCAGATATTTGTAAACCACTGTTTAGTTCTAATGAAATGCCAGAGTTTATTTGCCAAAGGTTTTTCATTACATACATATATATTTTACTCGCTTTGTTCGTTGGAGGCTTCGCCCCCAAACCTCCAGTGAGTTTTCTTTGCAAGTAGATGTAAACTAATGTAATTCCAGTGCTGTTTTGAAATTAAAAAATATGTGGAAAATGTGCAAAATTTACTTAAAATCAAAAAAGCTAGCTCTATCTAAGGTATAACCGATGGAGATACTATCAAAAGTAATGGAACCGAACTTGTGGATCTCGCCAAATCCGTAGATGCTGGTGCAATCCGTTTTTTGATAGGTCTTACCGTTTAGCCACAAGAGACCTCTAAAGAAAGGTCAGCACCAACTTTGAAGTTGCTCCGCCGTTTTGAATTTTTTTCGGGGGTTAAAAATTAATTTTTTTAACCTTTTGGGATTTACTCGTCGGTTACAAGCTAGAAGCTATAAGTTTGCCAAAATTCAAGTTTATAGCTCATCTGGAAGTGGGTAAACTTTAATGTCAGTGAGTGAGTGAGTCAGCCATGTGGCTCTATAATAGTGTAATTTTATAATTTTAAAGGACTTTTTGGATTTGTTCATATGCATTATTTCCAAGTTTTGGTTTTCATATTTAAGTAATGCTTATAGCATTTTTAGTGCCACTATATATGCAATAATTTGTCAATGCTTAGGTCATTGAAATCTCAGCAGCACCTGACCTTATCGCTTAAATTTTTAGCATTCCATTTCATATGCATGAAAATTAAATTTAGGGAGATCAAGTTTTCTATCTAATTTTTATATAAAATTCTGATGTAATAGTAATTATTATATTTATTGTGGTATTAGCTTCTATGACAAAAGAGATAAAATTCATTTTATTCTTGGCTTCTTGCTGTAATAGAAGCTCCTACTCCAGTTTTTGCTTTAGTTCACTCTCAATATTAGCAACTGAAGGTGTGTATTTACTCATTCGATTTACTTCAGCTATAATTATAAGATATATTAGCGTTATTTTGCTATTCATTTCTAGATTAACTATATTTATATCAAGAATAGGTGCTTAAGTATTAATAAGATTAAAAGAAAAATATTGCTTTATATACTTTGAATCAGCTAGGTTTAATAATAAGAATCTTAGCTGTAGGTTGTATATAATTATACAAAGTCTGGAAGACAAAACACTTTTTTTTTTCCTCCTCTAGTTGGATGAAGGAGAACAATCCATCGAAAATCCTTCACATCCCCGTCCCCATTCTACACCTCCCCCAAGCACTAAACAAACCCAAGTTTCCCACCACTAATTTGTTTATGAAACCAACTCTAGCTGTGAGTTAAGTTCGTGCTCAAAATTACGGGCAGCGTTTTTTACTTTGACCCGCCCGAGGGATCAAGGTCCAAGTTTTTCACACCCAAGGTGGGGGAACTGTGTATTATTTATTTACAACAGAGTTTTAATTCTTCTTTCTAGGGGTATGCTAGTGTATTTCCTCTTAATGCCCACTCCCCGCCGTCGGTGAACAAACCCCGACCTCTCTCGTAAAGTATTTATCCATATCTACCATCTTAAGTACACCCAGCCGTGATTCAAGCCTCGACAAAGCCTTGGGCTGAATAATTTATTTTTCAAATAGTAGATAGTAGGTAGTGGCAGGTAGAGCTTATTTTTTTTGCTTGTAAAATAATTATATATATATATATATATATATATATATATATANTATATATATATATATATATATATATATAATTACTTGGAAATTAGAATAACCAAGTGCAATTTTCATATGATGATCCTTTTAGAAAATACAAACATATATTTTCCGGTGAACAGTGATACCATTTTACTATGTTTTTCATGTTATTTTCTAGGGGTCAGCTGCAGATCGCATGAGCTGATACTTGGATACGTGATAGTAGGTCCAATCGACTTTCTAGCTTAGTTTATTTTGTCACCGCGTTTGCCCTACCCTCTCGGGTTGTACGCATATGAAATTATTACGCTCAAGTGTTAAAGATGAGTAATGTTTAATTTAGAGGAAGTAAATCCACAATAGAGTGGAAAATCATCTCTATAACCCTCCCCCCACCCTGACATCATACCTTAGCGGGATTTGAGCCCCAATATACAGTTTACTCACCAAAGATCGATTCCCAAAAATTGAAAAATTTGTTCACCAAATATCTGCAGTACAATGTATATTAGAACACAAGTATTTGAAAACTTGGGTTTTTTTTTCATATGCAAAAAACAAACACATGATAGATCATGAGTTAATGTCAAGTATTCGTCATGAAAGGGAATTTAACACAACATTTAAAGACTACCGTTCACACAATTGCTGCAAATAAAAGTTGTCCTATTTCTGGGTAAAAAAAAACTAAAAATAGAAACTATATCAATATAATTATTTTAGCCAATTCCTTTAGTAATAATAAGGATTTTAAATTGATTTTTTTTAGCTAAAATTGGGACATTGAGATGAGCTCTTCTGAATAATGTAAAATTTAAATGTGTTCCTGATGATCAAATGAGTTCGACCCTAATTCCTTAGATCATTCGACCACAGGAACGTGTTAACTTTTCTAGCTGTCTAGCTTTCTAGTTACCTATGTGTGTCTAACAAACAGGATTAACTCAGTTTTAGTAATCATGTTCTGATTAATATGTGTGATTAATAGTACCCAAAATAAATGGTATGGTACATCACAGTGACTTTCTCCCACTTTTATCTTAAAATAGACATTTTCTAAAAACTCGTGAGATTTGTGAAAAAAAAAAAAGGTCTATACATTGTTGTAGAAATACTACACCAAAGATCGATCATAAATGAAATAATACACAATGTTACTTACTCTATGACACTAGGAGCTAGTAATACAGTTATATAAAAATCGAGAAAAAAGAAACATCTTTGTCCACTATAGAGCATAAGAATCAAATTCATTTTCAAAGACCTGAATTAGATAGTATTATAGTTGTTCGTAGCTCATAAATTATTTGGTTTATAAAAATATATTTCAAATGAAAGGTTGTTATCTTTAATAGTACTACAACTTTACAATGATAAGTTATTTCGTATCTTAAAATAGTTGCGGAGAAATGTTGAAAATTGGAAAATTTCCCCCATATAAAGTACCCCCAAAGTAATTTTCTTGAGAAAATGATAATTTCCATCCTGTTTATAATGATAAACCGTGTCAAGATATAGAATTTAATGAAAATTGTTAGAGCAAATTTCGAGAAAATTGATTTCTTTCTCTTTTTACCCTTCAGTAAACTAACCTTAAATTTAGGGTTGGATATCTAATTCCAAAAATCCCTCGGGGGAGCTTATGAAAACCCCACATACAAAGTTTTAGCCGAATCGGTAAAATAGTTTCGGCTCTAGCCCAAGGTACAGACAGACGGCATTGCGAAAACCACTATTTTTGGTTTCGGGGAGTCATGAAACGTCGACATTTATCAAAATCCCGAGCTCGAATTTTTTTGACGATCACAATACTTTCTCTCCGAGGTGTCGAGAGAAAGAAAAAATGTGTCAGAAGTGAATATTACTTTGTAAAAGTTATCTTATAGGTAAAACAAAATTTTTGTACAGAATCTACTTGATCGCATTTTATTTTCTAAAAAATAATATATAGAAAGTTTTTAATGGATATTTCCTTAGAATATTTAGTAAAGAACGTCAAAATAAATTAGTTTGCAAGGTAATGTACTAATTAAAAAACAAGACGACGCGAAGAAGTGAACAAGTACTTGATGAAATAATTTCCCCCGACTTGTAACTTGAGCACTCCTGTGAAAACTTGCCACTCTAATATTTCATGTTGAACTCCAAGTTTCAAAACTGAAGTGCTTCATTCTACCCATGTTAGTTAGTGTATGTAAACGTTTGTGATGTGCCAATATATTAAGTCACGTTATCAGACTCGAAAGATTCCAACAACAGGGTTGATATGCTTTGTAAGTTTTGGAATTCCTTGGCCCTTTAGGTTCTTTAAACAATTTTTAAAAAATCAGTTATTTGTATGCGAATCTATGAATAAAAAATCGCATTACTGTTACTAATCATATTTAATCATTGATAAAATTGTTTTGAAAATATGTGTTTTGTAAAAATTGTCTTGATCCATTAAATGTTTAAACTTAAAGTTCCTTTGAAAATAAATTTTTGCACCCATTTCCCCTCCTAATTAGCATATTACTCACAATTATTAAGGGGTGTTTTTAACTTATGACAAGAAATAATTGTGAATGTGACCTTATCGACATGCAAACACATTTAATTATCTTTGTATCATTTTAGTTAGAGTAGACTACAATCTTTAATGTATCTATTGAAATGAACATCTGGGATAGTGCTAGAACTTATTCTCTCTATTACCTTATAAAAATGAATTCATTTACTTAAAATTTGTGCGATATATGCAACGAAATAATATACATTTAAAAAAAACATAATGGGCAAAAAAGGAAATTGTATCTCACCAAAGAGCATGCATGAAATAATATTTCAACTCCATATTTCCAAAGGTATATTTAAAATAATATGTTTGTCTACTGTATATCTCAGAAAATATTGATTTTATAAAATATTCTCTTGAATAAAAGTAATTTATTCTTAAGAGCTCTACAAATTTACAATGGTAAGTTATTTCATATATCAAAGAGTCGTGGAGATATGATCAATATTGGAAATGTCCGCTTATGTGAAGAACCCTCAAAGCTATTATAGTGGGAAAATGAGATGCGCCAATTTGTTTGTCACGTTGAACATTACCCAGATAAGAATTTTAATCGAAAATTTTAGAGCCAATTTAGTTAAACTTATTGTTAACTCTTTTCGCCACTATTTAAGGGTTAGATTAATAATTCCATAAAATCATCGGAGGAATCTTATAAAAATCCCTATATACCAAGTCTTAGT
Organism: Timema genevievae; assembly: GCA_902155825.1. Lineage (NCBI taxonomy): Eukaryota > Metazoa > Arthropoda > Insecta > Phasmatodea > Timematidae > Timema > Timema genevievae. Next base: position 24,835 of record CABFWO010007052.1, read on the forward strand.
CCGATTGGTAAAATGGTTTCGGCTCTAGGCCATATATACGACCATTTAGCCCCAGATAGACGGCATTGTAAAATGTCTTTTTACGGTTCAGTGAATCACGAAACGGCAGTATCCATCAAAATCTCGGACTCGTTTTATTGTTTACGATTACAATATTTTCTCTACCTGAGTGATCTCTTGAAAGTAAAAATAATTCAAAGGAGAGAAAAAAGTGTACATATATAAACTTAATAATAATGTATAATTCATTAAAACTATCAAATAAAATGAGTAGGGGTGTGCGAAGGCCAATTTTTAAATGCGAAGCGAAGCTTGAAACTTGCGAAGAAAAGTCGAAGTTGAAGTCGAAGGCCTATATTAATAATGTATGCACACAGGCTTACTGATAAACTTAGTAAATTATGAATAAAGTTTTAATATTTACTTACAATGTGGAGCTCATAAAATTATTTTGTAAAGCTTACATATGTATGTCTTTTTTTTATCTGCATTTCAATTATAATAATTATAAATTAAATTCTGTTTTCGTTTCCCACTTTCCGTAATAGCCATTTTGAATATTAAAGAAAACGTGAAGAAGCTATAAAAAAAACTTGTGACAAAATGCACTAGTAAATTTGTGACAGACTATTGCAAAGAGATTGAATATTATGGACTAAACATTAGACGCGAGCTGGTATGATAGCACAACTAAAGCGCTTTCTCTGCTTCATATCAAAGACCTTGGTGTTATTTCTTTTGTGTAATGTAGGTCTAATATTTATTAAGATAAAATTAAATCGTTTGATAATTTATCGAAGCTTAATCCTTCCTTCGAAATTTTTCGAACATGCGAAGGCTATCGTAGATATCGAAGTCTAAGCCGAAGGAGATTAGACCTTCGACTCCGACTTCGACTTTTCGAAGCTTCGCACACCATTAAAAATGAGTAGCTTATTGTTTTTACCCGTGGAACACGTATATGGCGTTACAGTGCAGGCCTACTGTATCTATACAGCCCACATGACACGGAATGCTGTCGTTCATTGTATAAGTACCACCCGGTACATCATATTAATCTCTAATACAAAATACTACCCACGAAAAATGATCAATCAGACAAGCTCAGATTAATAAGAACTCATAAAGCGACTGACTTCTCCGAAACTGAATTACTTGGTTTCTGGCCAGTCCTATATATTGATAGATTACTGCCTAAACTTTCTAGATCGTTATATTTATTGTAAAATCTTCGTATGGAAGTTTCGGCCTCTTATTAATTCCACTTTCAGGCCTTTCTTTAAAATATGGTGGTCGTTCGCTATGGCAAGTATAAATCTCGATGAAGGGTGGAGGGGGTTAGCTAATAAAGTGTTCTAGCTTGGAGCTGGCTTTGAGGAGAAGCAAGGGGGAACGCTACAACTGCCAACATTACACTATGCTATTATATTTTTTAATATTTATAAAAATCATAAATATATATTTAAACGCTGTTTGTTTATAAACTAAATGAAAATGGTGGAGCTTAATGTATACTATAAATAGATATCTTGTTTATAACGTGCAAAAATACTATTTAGTTATGTTATGTAGATTTTACATTTACAGACTGTGATTAAGATGAGTTTTCAACAAGAAAGTTGGTTTTATGCGCTTCCCATACAACCGAAACTGGACATGCACTCAGCCCTTCAGCTGGTTATTGTTGTCCACACCATCTGGTAAATAAAAACACATGGGACTAGGAAAGTTCAAAAAGTGTGGTAGTTTCCCATCACCTTCCGCACTTAAATTCTACTAATGAGCGAGAAGGATCCAAGCAATTTTGTCAGAAAATTATTTTCACATTACTTCCAGAGTTATGTTATATGCTACAATCGACATGGTACCGACGGCTTTACTTTCCCTCCAAAGTAAGTTGTGCTATGGATTGTCGTCATTCAAAAACCTTGACTGGGTTTGAACCCACGAACCCCGGGCCCTGAGGCAAGCATTTTATCACTAAATCACTAATGTCTACTTTATATAATGTATATATTTTTTAACAATAATACAAGTGATTTTTAATAAATTTAAGCTGGCTAAATGATTTTGCCCCCCTTTTACATAGAAAATTGTACCGCACAAGTCATAAGACGAAAATCACGTCTTAATATTCGTCCGGGTTGTAAACATATATAATTTTAGTTAAATATATCAATTAAAATATTTAAATGGATATTTAATTCAAGTGTGTTTATTAATAATTAAATTTGTATGCTCAGAAATAGAAAGTATGTCCTCGTGAAACCGATAATAAATTTTTAAGAGTGATTTACTTTTCCTAAGAATAAACATCAGTGGCTTATTCTCCGGGTATGCTAGACCTGCACCGCATACCCATAATAATATGGACTAGCTTTTTTTTTTTAAATTCGATGTTGTCTGTGCTAACTGTGTAAATACAAATGTTTAAATTGTTAGTAAATATACATGTAAATAATTATTAATTTTAAAACTAATATTGATTCGTATTCCAAAAATACTGTGTTTTAAGTAATTCTTCTTCCAAAATGCTCTACTTAACACAATAGGAAAAACTACGTAACGCAATTGAAAACCTCAAGGCAAGCTAGGGAGGCTCTAATGACCTTACCCAATGTCTAGGGGGTTGGTTTCAACACATTTCTTTCCACTCGCCCACAAGTCATTCATTGGTCAATGAGTTCGGGTTTTTACACCCCAGGTCATGCTGTTCATGTGTAGCAGGTTAATCAATGTGCCGACTAATGAAAAAAAGATTCAAGATCACAATGTTTATTTATTAAGCTAATTTAGTATATCATATTCTGAAAATTGAAAAATGAGACCTGGACATGGGAATCGAACACGGGACCTTTAGTTTAGTACGCCAATGCTCTAACCACTGAGCTATTCAGGAATCATCCCGTGCCCAGGGTCATTCTTCAATCACTCTATGATGGACATGCGGAAATCGTCGGCTACAAGTGTGTGCTTATATTAATATCACGAGCTTTCAGATAACGCAGCCATCTTCGACCCGGTAGTTGGCTTATTGCAGCCATTTGTACAATAATTATAATTGTACGGGATTGAATATTAAGAATTAAATAGCCAAAGCTATTATCTATGCTTTTAGTGAGAATTTATGAGTGAAGAATGACCCTGAAAACGGGACGACTCCTGGATAGCTCAGTGATTAGAGCATTGGCGCACTAAGCCAAGAGTCCCGGATTCGAATCCCGTGTCCAGGTGTCATTTTTCAATTTTCAGAATATGATATCTAGATGGAGTAAATCCTCACTAAAAGCATAAATAGTAGCTTTGGCTATTTGATTCTTAATTTAGTATAGTTGTAAAATTACATAAATATATAAAAAATTAATTGTAAAATAATAGTTTACGTAACAAGCCTTAATATGTACAGAATTATTTTTTTCACCATTCAAAAGAGTTTTCTTCTATGAAATGTTACACACCATAAATGTATTTTTATGTATTTTTTCTAACGAGCTATGAGGATAGGAAACTTCCATTTTTACGTTTTCCGAATCAAGTTTTAGGCCACACTTTTTGAAATAAAAATTTGAAAATTGAAATTTAGTATCTTTAATAAATAATACTATACCTATTTGATAAAGCTGGGATTTTACCGTAGGCAGAAGCACACTCTATATACATATACTTAAAGTTCCCTTAAAATCAACACAATTCAACAATTGTTTACTAATACTAATCAATCTATAAATATTAA